>MU186329.1:0-16382 GCA_016904865.1 Pissodes strobi | reverse complement strand
ACAGGGTGATAATTAGTTAATAGCTTTATGAATTATTATATTTGACAATATTTAGCTTCAAATAGCAGCGACATCAGAGGAAAATTTGGTACAAGGTAATATTAAGGTATTTGTCCTGACATCAAAGTACCTTTCAATGATATGGCCCTAGTGGATAAATCCTGACAAATGACGACAGACCAAGAATTTTATAGCATGTTTACGGTCAGAGTGCAAGTAGCTGAAAATTTAGCTCACTTCGTCGAAAAATATCAGATGACAAATTAATGTCTTATTTCATAGATAACGTAACCTAAAAATGATGTAGTCCACCGACAGCTTGCCAAATGTCAAACGAGACAGTTGACATGAAAATAGAGTAGCCCACGTGATTGAAAATGACAGATACCATATCAAACTTGACAGATGCCATAGCCTAAAATTGGACTAGCCAAAGTGGTTAAAAATGACAGATTCCATATCGAACTTGACAGATGAATAACCTAAGCATAGCATGTAGCATACATGGAGAAAAAATGACAGATGTCAAATGTCAATCTTGATAGGTGGCAGATGTCACGCCATAAAAACGACGTTGTCTACGTCGGCTTAAAATAGGCGGAGCTTATTGGGATCCTCGCATAGTCCTGGCCCAAGTGGCGGGTCAAGTTTCGTTTAGCGGAAATCTGGTAGGGAGAAAATAATTTCTTTTTTGGCATTAGAGTACCTCTCCCAACGCAGAACAATTAAAATTTTTCGCCGCAAATACATCATTCTCATTTTTTTGGCTTCGAGTAACTCTCTACCTATCTAACCCTTATTAACTAGAGTAAAAAGACAAGCGCGCTAGGCGTGCTTGCCACTTCACTGTCCCAGACTACCCCAATCTAACCAAAACTAATCCAAACTAACCTAAACTAATCCAAACTGACCGCAACTAATATAAAATAATCAAAACTAACCAACTAACCATAACTAAACCTAATTAACCCGAATAAAGAGACAAGCGCGCTACGCGCGCTTTTCTCTTTACTCACCCAAACTAAGTAAAAATAATCGAAACTAACTTTAGCGCAATGAGACAAGCGCGCTACGCGCTTGACCAACCCTACATAACACAGGACCAAAATTAACCCAAACTAACAAAACACAAAATCTATTTAAACATATGTCAATTTAAAGATTTTCCATATAAAGAATCTCCACGAAAAACATTGTACATGTTTAAAGAGCAAATTACTAGTCAAATAGAATTATCTAATTTTCATCTCCATAACGGATTTGCGATTATTTTAAACTACAAAAAAATCCATTAATTAGGCATTTTCGGATAAAACCATTTTATTAAATAGGTTTTTCTGGACCGGCCTATAGCAAAAAAATAATAGGGGAATTATCCAAATAGAACAGGTTTTTTACTTAAATTATGATATAAAAAAATCTAATTTTCTGGAAAACAAAACATTTGGGAAGAAAAGAAAAATCATTTTTGTGCTAATATTCTTGTGTGGTATCTTCCTATAGAACGATATTTTTTTGTAGCCGATTTCCGCTAAACTAAACTTCTAAACGAACCCTGACGCAATTATGATATACAAAAAAATCGAAATTTCTGGAAAACAAAACATTTGCGAAGAAAAAAAAAATATTTTTGTGCTAACATTCTTGTCCAGAATCGTTCGATATTTTTTGTAGCCGATTTCCGCTAAAAGAAACTTGAGCCCAAGTGGCCCATATTTAGTTTGGAATTTTTCGGTAAAGGTAAAGTAGTTGTTTTTCATTTAAAATTTTCAGTTTTTAACTAGATGTTCACTATGTAATCTGAAAAATTACATATTTTGTTATGATTTGATACTAAAATAAGGTTTTAAGTGGAATTAAACAATTACCCTGAGTTTAATGCATTGTTACATTTAAAATATTTTTGATTTATTAAAATAATTATTGTTCCTGGCAATATATAGACTTGGACACATATAACATACTATACAAGATAAGTCCCACGAAGTAATAAAAAATTCCATGAAACCCTGTATGATAGCTCTCTAGTGAGTTATACGATCGATCCATTGTATATCATCAATTACTTAAACCGTGAATTATGTGAAATATGTATAAAGACCAATTCCCATTAAGGAGGATTCCCATTTGAGCAGCAGCGTGCAGCGCATCGCAGCGCAGGGCGGCGCGGCGCATCACGAGCAGCGTTTTTAAGATTAGTATTTCCACCTGAACAACATTAACAAGCAGCAAATATAATCAGTCTTGTGTAATGCTGTATTTTGTGACAATGTTGACAGCAAAGGAGACGTCTACCACTTCATCATCAGACGATTATGGTATTATTAACAGCTATATGCTGTCAACATAGAGAAAATAAAAGAAAAAAGAAATTAAAATATTGGATACATGATATATTTCGAGCAAGGTTGAGGGAAGTTGAATTTCATACACTCTTCAGGACTATGAACGAAAATTTTATAAATATTCAAACTAAGAAAAGTACCGATTGCTGAATATATTCGATGCTTCGGTCAGTTCACACTAGTCCGTAAGCTAGCAGGGCAGCGCGCTGATAAGCAGCGTGCTCAGGAAAGGATAAAAATTTTGCTGCTGCGTGATACGTCGCGGCGCGTGGCGCTGCGCTGGTTAGGTGGGAACGGTGTCATTTAATAACATGTAGGCAACTGGAAGCAGCATTTTGCCGTGCCGCGCTGCGCTGCGACGCGCTGCTTGATGCTGCTCTAAAGGCAAATTCCCATTAGAGCAACATCAAGCAGCGTGTCGCAGCGCAGCGCGGCACAGCAAAATGCTGCTTCCAGTTGCCTACAAATTATTAAATGACACTGTTCCCACCTAACCGGCGCCACGCTCCGCGACGCGTCACGCAGCAGCAAAATTGTTATTCTTTCCTGAGCATTGGAACGTCGCACGCTGCTTATCAGCGCGCTGCTCTGCTAGCTTACGGACTAGTGTGAATTGACCGAAGCATCGAATATATTCAGCAATCGGTACTTTTTTTAGTTTGAATGTTTGAATATTTATAAAATTTTCGTTCATCGTCCTGAAGAGTGTATGAAATTCACCTTCCTCCAACCTTGCTCGAATATATCATGTATCCAATATTTTCTTTTCTTTTTTCTTTTATTTTCTCTATGTTGAAAGCATATAGCTGTTAATAATACCATAATCGTCTGATGATGAAGTGGTAGACGTCTCCACTGCTGTCAACATTGTCACAAAATACAGCATTACACAAGACTGATTATATTTGCTGCTTGTTAATGTTGTTCAGGTGGCAGTGGCGCACCCAGGGGGGGCGCAGATTCAGGATCAAAAATTATTTGAAACTACACATATGCATCGACTCATTGACAGCAAAAAATTATAAAATTTATGTTTTTTTTTACTGAATTCAGGCGGTCACAGTTCGATAATATCAACCATCTCATCGGATTCCAGTCACAACAACTACCGCGGAAAGATCTTTTTCATGTTGAAATTTTTTAAAATCCTTAGCTCTACTGTATATGGGGTGTTTCCCCAACAAGAACTAATGGGATTAGTTAAGAAAAACGAAGGACTGATAAAGAGATCGAGGTATCTCCCGAAGATGTTTTGAATCAACTGGCAACGAAAAAATCTTTCATTACTTTTAAAATAGATTAGAGCTAAATACGTAAAATATGAAGAAACATTTTTTTTTTAGTTAATTTAATTTGTTGCTTACATGTATACTTTATAAATACAGGGGGTTTCATAATTGAATACGAATCCTTAAGGATGATAATCTTTGGGTGATTTTAAGAAAAAAATCTCATATGAACATAGGTTCGCAACCGCCTTATTTTTGAGATACAGGGTGTTGAAAAAAAATCAGTTTTATCCCAATATTTCTAAAACCGCTGTAAATATTTCTTTACATTTTGCTAGATATTAAGTACGTATAAAAATACATTTTGTAAGCAAATCATTTTTTTCAACTCCATTTAGTGGCGCCCCCTGTAACATGACTTCTAATATTTTTAATCAAAAAATGAAACGCCACTGCTCTTTTCTTCAAAATAAAATTCCTATTATTTCTTAATGACCTCTTGATTTTTTTTTCTGTCCGACAAACGGTTTTCGATTAAAAAAATAAAATGCATTTACCTGCACGACCCTTACGGTCGGTTATTGTCAATGACGATACCGGTTCGACGAACAGAAAAAAGTCAAGAGGACATTCTTATTAAGAAATAATAGGAGATTGCGAAAATGAGTTTTATTTTGAAAAAGCAGTGGCGTTTAATTTTTTCGCTTAAAAATATTAGAGGGCGCCACTGATTGGAGTTAAAAAAAATCTTTTGCTTAAAAAAATGTATTTTTATACGTACTTAATACCTAGCAAAATGTATAAAAATATCTAGAGCGGTTTTAGAAATATTGGGATAAAACCGAATTTTTTTAAATTTTCAACACTATCTCAAAAATAAGGTGGTTGCGGACCTATGTTCATATGACATTTTTGACTTAGAATCACCCAAAGATTATCATCCTTAAGGATTAGCATTCAATTATGAAACACCCTGTATATACAAAAACAAAATTGTTTTAGTTTTTTTATTTTGTTCAATTTCTTTCATATTAGGTACATATTTTAGTTAGGCAACATTACGACAAAACGAAATAATTTACATAAAAAAGTTTTTTAAAACTGTATTTTCAATATAAAATTTACATATAAAAAAATGTGACATCAGGGCGTTGCACCCCAATTTTTTTTTAGCCACAACCTATTGTTGAAATGCTCGAAGAGTAGTGTCTTAGAACACTAAAATTACATAACTAGTCGCCCACTATTACTCATCAAAACACTCCAAAAATAGTCGTTTACCGCCAATACCGTGGGGGCATTGAGAATATTGTTCAAAATCAAATCGGTCCGGGTAAACTGGGAATATCATGTGATATATCGGACACGAGAAATAACTTAATATTACTTCACATTCTGTTTAGATTCATAGCAAGAAAAAGATATGTTTATATAGAGGCCTTGATTTAATTTGTAGTGGTGTGCTGTACAGGGTGGGAAAATAAGCGGTAAAAAATTATATAACTGAAGTGACCAAAAGAAAACACTGGAAATAATTTTCAAGTTCATACCTCTACCGCTAGGGGGCGCAATAGCTATGGTCGGGTAAAAAAATGCATTTTACTCAAAACCGTTCTGTTATAAGTTGATAAAAAAATACCACCACTGTAATCCTCGTGAAATTCTGCATCTTTTTTGTTCATCACTTTTGATTGTAGGGCATGAAGTAAGGGCGGGGGGGGAAGGGAGAAGTATGACTGATTAAGATGCCTATAACTTTAGTTTGACTCAACATATTTGAGCAAACTAGGTCTCGTTTGAGAGAGGAAACCTTGCTTATTAAGAACAAAATATACCCATGACTAATTGGTATTTGCTGCTCCCGCTAGGGGGGCGCCAATTCAAAAGTTCATGATTTTTTTAATTTTTCTCCGAAATTTCAAATATAATGATACCATTATTTTAACAGAAACAGAAAGTGGATCAAATTTGCAGGAAAAAACCTCTAAACCGCACATCGATAACTTCACGCGTTCAGGAGTTATGCATGCATTGAAAAACCAATAAGTTTCGAACTTCTGTGGTCAAGCATGCCATGGTTATTATAAAAAAATATATATTATCAAAAATAATTATTAAACAATCATTTAAAGGACTGAATTCGAATAAAACATTTCAATTTAATGTCTCATGTGTTCAAACTGCCTCCCATCATGTTGCACACATTGTTTCAATCTTTGTTGGGTGGAGAAAATTGCCGCTTCGATTTCAGCCGCTGGCGGCAGTTGAAGAAGAAGGATATGGTAATTAATGTAGTCTTTTAAAATATTACGAAGAGTAGTTCGTGCTATACCCAAGTTTGAAGATAATGCCCTAGTTCCTATCTGCCTATTATACTCTAGGTATGCCAGGACATTAATAATATTGTCTTTAGTTCTTCCTTTGCCACGCCTACAGAATTTAGGACGAAGAAAACTGCCAGTGTCGCGTAATCGCTGTGCCAAGAGTGGAAAAAATTTGACGTTTCTTTCAAAGAAGTTTGTTTTTCGTTTCTACGGCCTATTAAATGTGAAAAAGTATAAAAACATACGTTGAATTACTGAGTCCGAAATTCGTCAAAAAAAGGGCGAAATTTTGATTTTATTCTACTCATATTTCCAAATTTTTGGCTGATATTTTAATTTAGGAGAAAGATCACGATAACTATTATACTAAAACTGGGTACCTGAGATAAGCTTCGTTCAATTGTTGCACCAAATTTCTTAAAATATTGGAGCAATCCTAAGTCACAATTTACACTTATTTCCGAGATTATTTCCTATTATGTTATTATTGTAGTATCATTAATGTTATTTTCATGATTGTTTTGATTATTTTTGTTCATAAAACATTTTTTACTTTAGTCATGGCATGCTTGACCATAAAAATTCGAAAAATAATTTATTTTCCAATGCATGCATTGTTAAAAAATGCTCTTCTGACAATAACTCCTGAACGCGTGAAGTTATCGATATGCGGTTTAGAGGTTTTTTCCTGCAAATTTGATCTACTTTCTCTTTCTGTTAAAATAATGGTATCATTATATTTGAAATTTCGGAGAAAAATGAAAAAAACCATGAACTTCTGAATTGGCGCCCCCTAGCGTGAACAGCAAATACCAATTTGTCATGGGTATGTTTTGTTCTTAATAAGCAAGGTTTACTCTCTCAAACGAGACCTAGTTTGCTCAAATATGTTGAGTCAAACTAAAATTATAGGCATTTCAATCAGTCCGACTTCTCCCTTCCCCCCCGCCCTTATTTCATGCCCTACAATCAAAAGTGATGAACAAAAAAGGTGCAGAATTTCGCGAGGATTACAGTGATGGTATTCTTTCATCAACTTATAATAAAACATTTTTGAGTAAAATGCATTTTTCTACCCGACCATAGCTATTGCGCCCCCTAGCGGTAGAAGTATGAACTTGAAAATTATTTCCAGTGTTTTCTTTTGGTCACTTTAGTTATATAATTTTTTACCGCAAGTCTCTACGACTAGTAGTTGCTGAGATACAGCCGCTTACCTCGCTTATTTGCCCACCCTGTACAAACCTACAAAAATATACTGTGACGTCTAATGATGTATAAACACACTTAAATAGTCGAAACTGAAGGTAAATAACCAAAGTAGATTGTCTATTTGTTACGGAATAACAATTGTATATAGTAAATTATAGCCAGTTACTTTTTCTTTCGCTTTTCAGCACCTTTCAGTCCTGTCCCCTTTTACTAAATGCCTTCACGCATTTATTGCATTTGCGTACGATACTTTTAAACTAATTAATTGTATATAAGTTGCACAAAGTTTAGTTTTCCTTTCTAATTTGAATCTATTTGAAATTAATGAAGAAATACGAGAGGAAATTACTTCATTATGAAGCCGAAATATATTATATATTATGTACACTATGTTCTCGTGTTTGGTTGTATTAAAGATAGCTTTAAGAGAAACATTTTTGTGGACGTAAAAATTATCAAAAATTGTTATAGATTTAATGATTTTTTTGGCCAATCAAGGTAATGAGGGTTTATAAATAAGGTAAAGTCTTTCTGAAAATGTCCTAGTCAATAAGTTTTTGTAATCTTGCATAATATACCTATCAGCGTTCATTGATACAATTGACAAGTTACATTCCTGCAAAGGTGCTGGGGATACGGTTCATTTGTTAAATCTAGACGAAAGTCATGATGGGACTTTAATCTAGAGAGCTATCAGGCTTTCGTCTACGACAAAATAAACCACTAACCCAAACCAAACCAAATTGATTTTCTTTTTACTATTCAACCTGAAACCTTGGAGTAAATATTCTGTTTTTAATCACTTGCACGGTTTGCTCTTTAATTTACTATTAACCAAACCAGCGTTAATTTCTTAAACCTAGATTAAAGTGTATTACTATCTTGTACCGTTATTTTTTGGACTATGATTTAAAATATGCTGCTGTTAGGATGTTATGCGATCGGTCTGGACCGGTGGTAAGTTCCCAAGCGAACTAACCTGTATCTATGTGACTTTTTTTGTACAGTGAAACACGTTTTATAAACAGATAAATAGCGTTATAAACTCATTTAAGCTTTACCATTTATCATTATTTAAGATTTAACATTAGAGAGTATCAAAAATACGTAATTTAGAACCTCATACAGTAGATTTTGTTTCCGTTTTGAAAAACGACCTTTGCCCTATCAAAATCTAGTAGCTCACATATGACTTGGATCTAATCACATCTTTTTACCTGTTTTGGTGTTTTTATTTGATTCTGGTTTTCAGTTTCAAATATTATAGGTATTCGTAAAAATCGATGTTTTTATGTAATGGTCGACGGATGTTACATGGAATTTACAGCACTCTAAACAAGAAGCAACATCATTTCTGCAGTAGAAGTAATATTTTGGACTTTCATTGCCTGATGCATGTTTTAATGACAACGGTTCTGACAAAATTTAGACTACTAGCTTATATACTGTCGACTAGCATTCCCAGTAATATAACATCACACAGTGGAAAGTTTGATCTTAATCATGAATCTCGTAGTCTTCTAAAGTGAAAGTTTTGAAAATATTAACCCCGTAAGGCGAAGTGCTGATTTGTTAACGTATTAAAAGTAAACTAAACCTAAGATAGGTTGTTCGGAATGATTAGCCTATAATGTGCTTCGGGCCATCTTCTTCTCTGCTGCATCATTTATTTTCGAGAAGAGTATCCCCAGGTGCCCACAAGACGCGCACCTCTGGATATTGTGAACAACTAAACACATTTAATCCACCAATTAGTTGTCACTTTGTCCTATGAACTTGAACTTGGAAATTATTATGTAAAATTAAAAACAACGTGAGTGAACAGCGCAGGCAATTATGAACCTTAAAGTTACAATGATCAGCAGATTTTATTACATGAATAGTCACACGGACCATCAGTCCGAGAGGCTTTTGTCTCTCACCTATTCCTCTCTAATCTTGCTGCAGTCCACAGGGGTGTGGCTTAATTGTTCTACTGATATCCTAATCCTCAAACCCAACTGAAGAAGTGCAGCTCAGAGGAACGTATTTCTTGGGGGATACCCGCCTAATGTACTACAGTCAAATCTACGATAGATCTGTCAAAATTCTAAGCAAAGTGATTTTTAAAGTTAAATAGTTACAGTGCCTTAAAGATCTGTGTGAAACTATGATAAACTAAGAACACTTGAATAATTATCTCATGAAATAACCAAACCTAAACATAAATTAAAACACAACACCGCTCTTAAAGAACTTTATTATAATAGAGGGACTAAGACCTATCAACAATTCAAACCATACCTCGACCGAAAGGGCATGCGTGTTTTAGTAATCGGATATAGTGTAAACTCATTAAGTCCATTTTCTTGAATGCAAAGTCTTGATCGACGCCTGATATTTTGTGAGACACTAAAGATTTTGAAAATGTTGCTGTCTCAGCTGATTCCCAGCAATAATTATCCTCTGAAGTAAATCTTTCCGCGAATTTATTTCAGTGGCGTACACTATGACCACATAGATAATAGTCCAGCGCACTTAAATCCGGAGATCGGGGCGGCCAGGCTACTGAACCACCTCTGCCAATCCATCTATTCGGGTAACAACAACCAATTTTGTACGTTCCTCCCAAAATGAGCTGGTACTCCGTCATGTTGGTAGTATATTTCCCGCCTGACATTTAATGGGAGGTCTTCTAGTAACTCTGCTAAATGATTTTCTAAAAATTTGCAAATATCTGTCAGCATTGAGACGATTGGGAATCTCAATAGGTCCAATTAGTTTGTCTCCGATAATTCCAGCCCATAGATTTATTGAATACCTAACCACCTTCGGATTCTCGTTGGCCCAATAATGCGTATTGTGGAAATTAAATGCTCTGTTCCTTGTGAATGTGGGCTCATCAGTCCACAAAATATTTCGTAATAACACAATATTGGCATTGTCTAAAACCCACTGACAAAATTCTATTCTCGCAGGAAAGTCTTCAGGTTTTAATTCCTGTACCCTTTGGAAATGATACGGATGAAGACCCTGTATCTGCGTCATTCTTCCTAGCTAAAAATAATTTAACATTACTTATTACATTAGATTTTTTTATGTTAGTGATTGTGGAAAGTGGTCCGAGCCCAATATGAGGATTTTCTTCAATGTAATTTAAAGCGTTTTTATAGTCATACTCTACTAAGGGACGCCTTTGTCTTCAAAGACGTTGAAATGTTCCATGCTCTACCAAATTTCTATGCACTCTTGGAAATACATGAAAAGATGGTACTCGTCGCGTCGATGCGGAAACCTTCTGCGATATTCGCGCACTGCTGCTGTCGAATTTCCGTTGCAATATCCATAAACAAAATGCATATCGGAAAGCTCCCGACTTGAAAAACGTTCCATGTTTAATAAAAACAGAGAACAAACGATCTAGTTAAAAAAATCAGAACTGCGAATTATTTTCATATATTATGTCAAAATTCGTTTCTTTCCACTTCTCTGACATGCAGAGCCAACTTGTTACGAGAAAAGCAATTTTATTACGATATAATGCAATTATTTAATTATTTTACAATAAAGGTTAATTAAGTAATTTGTTAAGATAAAATTTCAATTGCCTTATTATAATTACTAGAATTCAAATAAAAAGCCAATTTGTTACAATAAACTATAAATGCACTTTTCTTTAAATTATTACTCTAATTTACTGAAAAGATAAATTGAAAGATACTCAGGGGTTTGGGTAAGGAGCATGCTTCTGAAAGTTTTTTTTTTTAAATGTTGTAGTCGTTAAAAGCGCAAAATAAAAGATTAGAAATTTCAAAAAAACACTGGAAACTGTCCTGGTAGGCCGAGTGCGTGTGGACTCAATAGCATGAAAAAAAACCAGTACAAGGCAGTTAAAGAGTTCACCAAGAATGTTGTTACAACCCTGTTTCAATATGGCGGAGAGCGTCGCTTGTCTTAGCTTAGGTTTTTAATACAGAAATTGACAGGAGAGAACTAGAAATAATTCTTCTCAATTAACAATGCTGAAAAATGACAAAACACGCTGAAGGAGAAATTTAATTTAATTAAATATGCCTCCGCCAATTTGCACAGAATTGTTTAGACTGTAGACAATAATTATGTTTTTAAATGAAACAGTGAACAGATTACAGATAATAAATAAAATGAATAGCTATTTAAGCTGAGAAATATTGTAATGAATAATAATTCAGTAAAAAAACAATTACGGTAATCAGGTAAGAACAAAAATGAAATCAATAAATTTAAACAAGTAATCAGAATTTAAGTATTGCCTGAAAGCTACTTATCAACTCAAAAATCAATTTAATTCAAAAACAAAGGTAACAACAAATTTAAATAGAAATAAAGAGATATAACAAACAAACAATTGTGATCTTGTACCGACCACGGTCGAGAAGGGCTTGAGAAGGCGCTTTTTAAATAGCAAGGTGACGATAAAATGCTTCTATAAGTTGAATAATAACTAACTAAGCCTGAATCCAACTGATAACGATACTAGAGAAAGGTAGACTGAATATCCTACACTCTCGACAGTTTTAGTTATTAATTTCTAAAAATTGCCACCTCTAACTAGAACCTAGATATGAGCCCTATAGGCCAATTTGATCGATTCTTTAGTTGGGTTGCTGAACTAAATCCGAAATATAATAACCCCTGCTTTTGTAGGATCAAGTCCTTTTTTTTTCTCTCTTATCAAAGAGCCCAAAAAAAACTATCTCACGTGCCCTCCAGGCACAAACATACACACGGCAAAAGGCAACGTGGTATGCGAAACGATAGTAACCAAATACCAGAAATTCACAAGCTTAGCAGCTTTACTCTGCTTACAGACTCTACGATATAGGAAACTAGAAATAAGATCAGATATCGCAAAACAAATAAAAATAAAATAAATCAAGCCCTACCTTCTCACAACCTGTCACACTCGTAGTCGATACAAGACCAGATTCTAAAATCCAGTCTTACCTTCCACCAGAATCACATCTCGAAAAAAATTACACTGACACGCAGTCGTCACAAATGTTTCAACTTTTTCTACCGTACGTACGAAGCGACCGATTTTTAACCATAAAATCTGAACTGGATATTTGAAATTATTTATCAATTTTAACAAATATATTCGACTGCTGTATTTACGTAGATTCAACCCATAATATTAATGTTCATTTTATATTAACTAGATAATTATTATCGACTGATATAAAAGACCAAATTAGTTTTAAATGAACTTGATGGGCAACATAAAAATTCATTTATTAATATTTTCGTACTATTTAATGCGGAATTTTCCACACTGTTGCTACCAGGTCGATTCAGACAGTAATTCAAAATAGGTTGAAGATGAAAAGTAATTATTTCAAACTAAAAATAAATACAAGCGAACTCGGAAAAACCTGATGTTACGGAATTGTTAAAATTACCGTAACAAACTAGAAAAAGAATTTTATCATCATGCAAGTAACGCTACAAAATATTTTCAAAGCCAATTTTCTCGTAAACGGTGCATGTTAGCTATACAAATCAATAGTACCTTTTTTACGTGGAAAACCCCAGATTTTCAGGTTTTATAAGAAACAACTTTAAAAGTGGACCCACAAAAATGTTATAACAGTTTATTTGTGTTTACCACACCAAATGTTACGCCTCTGGCTAATTTTTTTTCTAATTTAAGAAACACAATCCGCATGCTAAAGTTATCTGAATACCAAAATTTCAAAGACATAGCTGTAACCGCTTCAGAAATATGGATTTAAAACCATCTGCAGGAGTAAACCTGTTAAGGGCTATAACTCTGTTAGGGTGCATTTTTCGAATTAAGCAAACTAAAGTCTATTTTACCTTTAGAATACGCTGTTAAAATATTTTACACTAGTTTCGGGACACCCTGTATAAGGAGTAGGACAATTGAGAACTACGGAGAATCTGCAACGATTGCGTTGGATATTTCGAGGGCATTCGACATAGTTTGGCATTGCTCAACAAACTGCCGTCCTTCAAATTGCCAGCTCCTCTCTGCTGCTGGCTTGCCAGTTTCTTTAAGAACCGATCTCTGCACGTCGCGGTTGATGGACACCTCTTGGATACATTTACCATTAATGCGGGTGTGCATCAGGGCGTAATACTTTCCCCAACTCTGTTTCTCATCTATATTAATGATCTGCTGCCCGAAACCAATAATCCTGTGCACAGTTTTGCAGATGAAGAAAAATCTTTACCAGCCATTGAGGCTTATCACCGCAGACAGGAGCAGATTACAACAATCAAGATCTGGAGAAAGTTCGAACTTGTGGCAATAGAAATTTGGTCCCGTTCAATGCATCAAAAATCCAAGCACCGATGTTTAGCAAGAAAGCCAATACGGCGGGCCCTGACATCATTATGGCAGGATCGACCATTCCTTCATCCGCGTTAGTCGAACTACTGGATGCCTCGGTTAACAGCAATATGTTCTGGCATGACCACGTTACTACACTGGCTACAATACCTTTAGTTGAGGCATCGGCGGCTCCTGTTTCTAAATTTTTGAATGTCAGAAACTTTTCGGGGAGAAACATTGGAAGGTTTTCAGACGGCTTGGGGTCGTGCTCCTGGAACGATGTAACTAACAGTGCTGCACGCTTTAAAGAAAAATTTAAACTTTTCTATGATAGAATAACTCATCATTTCAAATTGGCTTTTCCATACAAAAGAGTTACCAAAAAACGAAAAGAATTTATCACGCCAGCAATCAGAGTATCTTGTAAAAATAAGCGTTGTCTATCCTACCTAGCAAAATTTACTGAAAACAGATATTTTTTATCATATGTCAGGAAATATAAATTTATCCTAAAAAGAGTCATAATAGCGGCAAAGAACAAATTCTACTCTAATGAAATAATAAATTCTCGGAATTCTAAACGCAAGACTTGGTCAATTATAAATAAAATTGCTGGCCGTAATAACAAACCTAATAAATCTTTGGAGGTTAAAGTTGATAACTGCGTGCTATCTGAGCCTGGTGCTATTGCTGGAACTCTCATTGATTTTTATGTCAGTCTGGCTGAAAAAAGAACTAAGAATTTAGCATCTAAAAATTCTTCAATGGTAATATCAGGAAATAGTCCAATAGTCCAAGAGGTAACTCCGGGGATTCTTGAGAGGGTGCCGTTTAATGTCATATTGGTTCTAGCACATCTGGTAAACTGTTCATTTTCTGAGGGAATTTTTCCTGAAGAACTTAAGTCATCAGCAGTTATTCCCATACACAAGGGTGGAAACGATTAGTGCCCTACCAGCTTCAGACCCATATCCCTGTTGTCTGTTTTCTCGAAGATTTTGGAAACCTTGGCTAAGACTCGCTTTGTTCAGTTTCTAAACAAGAACAACATAATAACTCCTCTACAGTTTGGTTTTAGAGGTAATACTAGCACTGGGGATGCAATGTATCGGCTGTCGGAATATGTGTATGACAAAGCAATAACAGTGGTAGTATATTGCGACCTTGCAAAGGCCTTCGATTGTGTTAATCATCCCATACTGCTTGACAAATTGTATTTTTATGGGTGCAGAGGCATCACATGGAACTGGTTTGCTTCATATTTAGGAGGCAGGCGACAGTGCGTTCGTGTGAGGGGCAATGGTGATGTTGTGTCATCTGACTTTAAAGACTGTAAGCATGGGGTACCACAGGGCTCGATATTGGGTCCCCTGCTTTTCATTTTATACATTAATGACTTGGCAGCTCTCAATCTCAGATGTAAGCTTACACTTTTTGCGGATGACACTTCAATCTGTTGGTCTGGGCATGATGCAATTGGATAATATAAACAAGGATCTACTTACATTGAAACGTTGGTTTGATCTAAACAAACTCGATTTAAACACCTCAAAAACGAAGTACATGGTTTTTCCCAACAACTTCTCTCCCAGAATGACTGTGAATATTGATGGTGCAGATGTTCAGAGGATAGGTGAATATGAGTTCTGGGACTAGTGATTGATCAACATCTAAAATGGGAACTGCATATCAATAAGGTGGCCAAATCTATATCATCAGCCATTTTTGCAATTAGATTGGTGGCCCAGGAGCTTAACAACCCTATTATATCCAAGGAGGTGTACCATGCACTTTTTGAATCCCACCTAAGATATGGGGTAATCTTTTATGGGTATTGTGCAGCCTCCAGGTTAAATGTTCTATTTCTCTTGCAGAATAGAGCCATAAGGGTTCTATCTGGTGCTGATTATCGTGAACATTGTAAACCCTTTTTTCAGCATCTAAAATTTTTTACAGTTTCTGATTTGATTCTTTTCGAAACATTCTGCTATTGTCATTCTGGTGACTTCGAGATAAGAGGTAACATTCATTCTTATCCCACACGGTCTAGGCAACATCTTCAACTTCCCCAATCCCGTAGCACCCTGACTAGACTTACGGTCTTTCACTATGGCAAATTGTTGTATAACTTAATACCTTTACAAATTAGAAATTTAAGCACACAAAAATTCAAGCAAACAGTAAAAAAGATATCATTGAAATCTGCAAATTATTCATTTTCAGAGTTTTTAAATGACTCTTTACCCCTGATGCAAGAACTTTATGTGGAAAGTCCATAATGTTGAAATGGATGGTTGGCGTTAGGTTAAGAGTTGGATAATTAGTGTTGTTGAGTTAATGGCAATGTAATGGCTGTGCTGTGTGTATTGGTTAGGACATAGGATTGTTAAATGTGTATTGGTTAGGACATAGGATTGTATATCTTTTTAATTTTAAGACTGTAAATTGTACAGCTGTATGCTTTTCAATAAACTTTTGACTTTGACTTTGACTACCATCGCAAAATCAGCCACGCAGAAGTTTGGTGCGCTATTTCGCAACAAAAACTATACACGGCAGCACCTGCTCTTGCTCTACAAAGCGCAAATAAGACCGTGCTTAGAATATTGCTCACACATCTGGGGTTAGCCGCACTTAAGCACACTCTAAAGCTGCTGGATTCCATTCAGAAGAGAGCTGTGCGTCTCGTCGGCGACCCGGAGTTGACCTGGGATCAGGATAGTTTAGAACACCGCAGACATGTGACCGATATCTTCCTGTTTTATGGATATTTTCACGGCAGATGTCCCGAGGATTCGACCTGCCTCATCCCGCCCCCAGTCACGACAGACGGCAAGAGCGCACCCGTTCCTCGTACAACTGGAAACACCTCGAACATGGCTTTACAGGGACTCCTTTGACTGGCGCACTGCATCACTGTGGAACTCACTCCCAAGATTTCTGTTTCTCCCAAATT
>MU186328.1:79333-92609 GCA_016904865.1 Pissodes strobi | reverse complement strand
ATGTCAAATTTGACAGTTTCGTTATTTATGAACCGATTTGAATGAAAAGTTTAGAATTAGATTAGGGAACATAAAAGAAAAATATTTTTTGTGATAGTATCTGTCAAAAATGTTAAATTTGACAGTTTTGCTATTTATGAACCGATTTGAATGAAATCTTAGAATTAGATTAGGGAAAATAAAAGAAAACTAATTATTGACATAGTCTGTCAAAAGTGTCAAATTTGACAGTTTAGCTATTTATAAACCTGCTTCTCAAACTCCTCAAGAGTCTGAGTGCTCGATGCTTTCACTTCACCTAGGGCATCCTCAAGTGCAGCAACACAAACTCAGTGGACTTTTAATACCTGGGACACAATCTTTACATATGTAAGGCACAATACGAGTCGACATGATCAGTGTACGAATCTTTGTAGAGCTGACTCCAGAACATCCACGACACATTACTTTTTTGCAGAGGTCACATGGAAATCCGAACACCTCACCACTATTTCTAGGCTCTTTAAAGATGCAGTTCTGGGAACATTTGCAGCATGTGCCCGACATTTTAGGTTATGCCACAAATTTGTGTTACCACGTTGGAAAAAAGTAAAGACACAAGCTGATAAATATCACAAATGCTGGTTATAACACTCAGGAAAACTGCATTGTTTGCTTACACTGGAGAAAAACATTGCATAATATTGAAATTTGTCATGGTGAAAGAATGTAAACAAACTGAAAAACAGCATTCAAAAAACTAAATGGGTCCACAATATAAGGCACTGCTGGTTTGTAAATTACGTAGTTTTCATCAATTTAATGCAAGGATTTCAGGCGAAAAAGCAAATTTTAATTAGCATAAAATTACAACATGTTTACTTAGACATAACCTTTATCTGTTTCAGGCGTACAAGAACTGGAAGGCTGCAGTGAAGAAAGTATGGAATCCGTGCCTAAGAGGGCTCGTATAAATACATACATATAAATTGGACAGGTGTTGCTTTCATATTTATTCGATAAATTACAAACATTTGGAATTAAGTCAATGATTATTTGTGTCAGGCGTATAAGAACTGGAAGACCGCCTTGGAGAAATTATGGAAGCCGTGTTTAAGAGGGCTCGTATACATAAATACATATAAATTGTATACAAATACATGTCTTTTATGAGCCTATAACATAATATTTACCTACATAAAATTTAAAAAAAAAAAATTAAATTTACAGAAGTTACTCGATGTTTCAACACTCTTTTGCAAGGAAACCATACGATGTACAAAAAAATGTTAAAAGAGATAAATTGTAGGTAATTTTCTCCTCTTTAAGTTTACTACAGGACCACTTTTACGTAAGTAGCTTGCTTTGCCAGTTATAAGATGAAAACCACTAAAAACATTATTTTTTTTAGTGGTTTTTTGATGATTTCTCATATTTTCGGGGAAAATTTTTGGTGGACAATTTCAGAATCTTGTTCACCACCCCAAAAAACATAATAAACCACTAAAAATAATTACACCAAAACTTTCCACTTTAAACTATCGTTTTACTGAACTATGCAGGTAGTAGTCATAAGCAGATATTTTTCAGCATGCATGGTCAATATCTATCTAATCGCTCTTTGTGATATAATTCAACTTTGATTTTAATCGATTAGTTTCGGCACCCATCGTAAGGGTATATTTAAAGCACCTGTGCCAACCAAATAAAACAATGTTAGTGGAACGAACAAAGCCATATATTCCGTAAAAGAAACATTGATTTGATTAAAAGTTACACATAAAATAATCTTCTTAATTATTTACGCCGGCATGCACCGTTTATTGAAAAATATTTAAGGCATTAGTCTAATAGTCATGCAAAAAAATAAAGTCAACTAGCATGCGATAGTATAAGACAGTTTTTAGGTAACAATTTCTCAATTCCATAAAAAACGTTTTTTACCTCTAGTCATTATCGCTTGCTTTACTATTTATTTACAGCGGCGTGCGGTCATTGCTTTCCTTAAAATTCTAGAAATAATGCTCCCCAATTTAATATTATTTTGTCTCGCGAATAATAATTATGAAAACGAAATATTAATCTTAGTGTGAAGCGGGTCTCAGTATATATTTCATTTTTGTGATCCCGCCTCCAATGTCGCAATCGGCCATGGTTCATGTCGGGAAGAACAAACGACCCATGGCCGACTTCGACATTGGAGGCGTGATCACAAAAATGAAATATATACTGATACTTGCTTCACGCTAATTATTCATACTTATTATTATTGAGACAAAATAGTACTAAATTGGGAAGCATTGTTTCTAGAATTTTAAGGGAAGCAATGCTGCTCTCCTTGCTTCTAAGAAGCAAAATCCGAGTTACTTTAAATGCAAAATTAGATATGGTATATATTGCTTTGAGGGCCCTTGTAAACTATCCTTTGTACGCATATATGCAATAATGTAGGCATCTCCCCTAATTATAAAACTTCTTCAATTTCAGTGGACAAACGTGATATAGCCAATATCCATAAATGATAGGCATTGCAGGAGAAAATAGATTTACATTAAAATACCATTCATTCTGCCGGAAACGGGTGATCTTAGTTAATAGACACAACACGACTAGAATTTGACGGAAACCTAAAAAAGCAAGTCGAAGATGGGGTTAAACCTACTTGATTTTTTTGCCTCAGGGTAAAAATCATGTTTTATGAATTGCGCTTTGAATAAAATAAATGCTCAAACTCATTAATGACAGTTTTTACGAAATAATTTTTGTTATTAAAAGAAAAATAATCCCCATTTTGAGAAATCAACACCAAAAAACGTGTTAAATCTATCGCACGCCCTGAAATTCAACCGAAGCCGAGAAAAAATCGCGCGGCGCATACCAGCATTAAGAGTCCCATAATATGCTTGTTATTAGTAGCGCTACCGCTAGCAGACAAGCAGATAAGAAAAAAACCAGCACCGCACAAGTCGAAACTCATACGAAAAAAGTACGTACTCTTTCTGTGTTGCGGCCCCGAGGTGTGTTGTACCATCGCCAAGGGTAGCTGTTCTTCGCTCTTGGCCGCGCAACTGGCGATGCCCGATTCCCTGTCCGTCACTCTCGTCATGTCGCTTAGAATCTCGCCGAGGGTGTTCTTGATCTCGGTAAAGGTCGGACGACTTTTCGGCTCTATAGTACAACACCTACACAAAATGAAAATCCATAATAATACTTTTTTCAAAGCCAAATATTTACGAGTATTTAACAAATGGCGTCATAATTAGGAATCAAAACTAGTTGTAATGGGATACCAGTGGAGGTTGTTTACATAAGAAATAAGCTTTGTGATCAAACAGAGATTGCATGTGCCTTTGCGAAACATTTTATAACTGTGTATGAATCATCATTAACGAGTCCAATTGTATCGAAGAATGGGGAAATTTTAACTTCTCAACTGTCACTGAGGGGGATGTCAGGATGGCTATTAAAAAGCTTAAACCTAAAAAATTCACAGGTGGAGATAACATACCTGCATACATTTTTAAGGGATGTTCTGACTTTCTCATTAAGCCTTTGGTGCATGTTTTCAACTTGGCCATTGCCAGGAATGTTTTGCCTAATGATTTAAAACTAGGTGTAATCACACCCATCTTTAAAAAAAGGTGATAAGTGTAAAATCGAGAACTACCGACCCATTAGCTTACTCAATGGCCTGACTAAGATATTTGAAACCATATTACAATGATATTTTCAACTTTGTCCAAACAAAGACGAACAAATGGCAGCACGGCTTTCTGAATGATAAGTCTACAGTAACAAATCTCTGTATTTTCTCTGAGCATGTATCTAATGCTATTAGAGATAGAGAGCAACTGGATGTTGTCTTCACGGATTGTGAAAAAACATTTGATAAAGTGAACCATCAAATTCTTTTAAATACTTTGGTAAGTTTTGGTTTCTCTGAGAAATCTTACTATTTTATGAGATCATATCTTACAGAGAGACAGCAAACCGTCAAGGTGGGTAAATCTAGGTCAGATACCTTTTGTGCAACATCAGGGGTGCCTCAGGGCAGTAATTTGGGCTCTTTGCTTTTTAATTTGTATATAAATAGCCTTCCGAACTCAATTTCTAGATCTTCGGCTCTGCTATTTGGTGATGATTTCAAAATCTTTAAATTAATCCGTACAGATGAGGATTGTGCAGATCTTCAGATAGACTTAAATTCAGTTGTGGATTGGTTTGCACAGTATAACATGAAACGTAATATTGAGAAATGTGCTGTTACGACAAATACACGTAAACAAAATTTTATTGTTCAACAATACTATTTAAAGGGCAAGGCATTTAATAGGACAAGCCAGGTCAAGGACCTAGGCATTTGCTTCCAGACAAATTTAAGGTTTAACGACCTTTACCAGTTCATTACTGCGAAGGCATACAAATCTCTTGGTTTTCTTATAAGAAACGCAACAAAATTTAAGATCGACACGGTGATTAGATTGAGAGACCTCATTTAGAATATGCCAGTTGTATCTGGAGCCCTACAGCTCTTTAGTAATATTGATTTAATTGAAAAGATTCAAAAAAAGTTCCTGAGATATCTCTATCTAAAAACACATAACATATATCCTTTTAGGGTATCATATAAAGCACTATTAAATATATAATATAGAAAGGCTCAGTGAAAGAAGAGACAAACAGGATATCTTATTTGTGTATCATGTTGTTAACAGTTCAAAATATAAAGACTGTGCTCTTATAAATTATATTAATTTTAACATGTGCTAAAGATTAACTTAAGGCTGCTTAACAATGTTGTATTTGATGTTAAAGTCTCTTCATACTCTCCATTAAATATAATGATGGCTGCGTGCAATGATTTCATAAAAGTGCACAATATAGATTTATTGGCAACTGATGTAAGCCAATTATTGTCATTGCTTAGGAATAGGAGCAGTGAGTAAGTGTTATTATATAGGTCTTAGTGTGTAGATGTTGGCCTTTGTTGTTTTTAGTTTGTTTTTTGAGATGCCTTTACCTGTAATTATCTTTGGTGTTTGTAAAGAGAGTAAATAAATAATACAACAATAAAAATCTAGAATATAAAATCGCAATAAAAACAGAAAACACCAAAGGACAGCCCTATTTCACTTTACTGCCAGTGGAAGGCGATTATAATACCTAATATATGAGTAGAGAGGGCTTCTCTTAAAGAGTATTAATTTATGTTAGGGTATGTTATAGTCAAGAGTTCTAGTGTTATGCTCATGATCAAGTAAATACTTTAGGAAAAGGCGCTTGTTATTATGCAGGAATGTCTCACACTCATATATATATGCAAACCAGCCAGGGTGAGAAGATTGTGTTTTAAAAACTCGCCTGCATGATTCGAGCCTGTTCGTACCAACGATAATTCTCAATGCCCGTTTTTTTACAAGAAAGACTCTTGATCCAGTCGCACTGTTTCCCCCTATGGTTTCCCCAGAAAAGAACTCCAAGCTTCATGATGATGTTATTAGCAAGGTCTTCAAGTCGACATATTGCTTTAGAGTTCTGAGCATATAGCACCAGCTATTAAGCTTATTCGCGACATAATCAACCTCCCTTTCCCAAGTTAGGTGACAATCGGCATAAATGCCCAAAAACTTTCCGATGTGATTGGTACCACCTGTGAGAGCAACACAGCATTATCCGGACAGGCAAGTGGTGACTGTTTCGTTCCGAATACCACAACACTCACATTAAGTAAAAGTTTGTTTTGATCAAACCATCTTTGTGCAGATTTTAGACAATGCTTACCAACAGCCAGGACCCTCTCCACAGTCGTTGCTCTAGCCAGTATGTTAGTATTCTCGGCAAAGTTTATAATCGACACCCTCTCGTCCGCCACATCTCTGCTGAAGTCATTGATGTATCATATGAAAAGAAATGGCCCCATAACGCTGCCATGTGCAACACCCATAGCCTGTCCTCTGAGCAATGATCATGCCCATCCCTCTAAATTACAACCCTCTGCATATGACCTCTTAAGTGCGATTTTATCCACTTCAGCGGAGAGCCTCTAACTTCATAACGTTCAAGTTTGTTAAGCAAGATTTCATGGACCAAGCTGTCAAAGGCCTCTGAAAGATCTAAAAAGGCACCCATGGCTACATTCTTGCTTTCAAGGTGATCAACAATCCCACTTACAAAGTCGAACACTGCACTCTTTATCACCCTTAGAGAAGTGTAATAGTTTTTATCCCTAGCCTTTAAATGTATAATTTGTACTGGGAAACAATGATTGAAAAAAGAAAGAAATACATTCATAAACGTCTTCCACTGGCCATTAACATCAGACTTCAACATCAAAAACCATTTGCCAATTCTCCCCTGCGAGTAGCTGACGGAACTATTGCTTACTCTCAGAGTTAAAAACTCTACAATTAAGTATATTTTGCGATGTTGCACCAGGCAGACTAAAAGTCAACTTCTGCCCAGTGTGGTCAGATATGAGTGTGCAACTCTCTGAGAGAATTAAAGTTGGGTTATATGGTATATGTTGTCGAAGCCTGATTTTGCAGATCCAGCCATTCTGATATCTTCGTATAAATTAGGAAATACATTAAAAGAAGCTGAGAGAGATAAAAAAGTTGCTGAGTCACAATCACTGCGCTAATGCGTTCTTTGCCCATTGATGGCATGGTTAGCGCGTTTTACGATGTTGTTTGCTCGATCGCGGAATGCGTTGTTCCTGTTAAGAAGATATCTACCAGAAAATTTCCAAGATGGTTAACCCAAAGAATTTAGTCTTTCAGAAGAAGATAGAACACAAGACCTGGCAGCGAACTGGATCACCTTATGACTATGCTGAATTCTCAACACTCTGTTCACAGTGCAAGGCAGTGGCACGCGACTGTGTTCAGGACTTTGTACATGATTCTGCCTGGTAGGTAACAAATAACAATAATGTTAAATTCTTCTGGAACTCTGTGCCAGCAAAATGAGTTGCCTTCGCAGATTTTTTAGGATTGTAGAGTGGTTGAGAGTGGCTCAGACATGACGGATCTGTTTGCGGAATATATTCAATCCGTTTATTCCAAGAAAAATTGTCAGATCCAACCAAATACATTACCCACTAATATTAATATCCATGATTTCCATATCTAGTATATATAAGGAATTGAGTAATTTGAACCCAACAAGGGGTCCTGGGCCTGACGGCATCCCCCCTTGTCTTCTCAGAAACTGTTCGACCGCTGTTCATAATGTTTACTGAATCACTCAGATCGGGTACATTTCCAGAGCTGCTATGTAATAGCAGTTCATAAGCAGGGAAGCAGGGGCGATGTCACCAGCTACATACAGACCCATTTGCAACTTGAGAACCATTCCTAAACTGTCCGAAAACATAGTGACCAAATACCTTACTTCATAATTAAATAATTCCTTAATTAATCAGCAGTTTGGCTTTCGTCCCACTTGCTCGACTGATCTGAACTTGCTTGTTTGTATCAAATATATATCGGATGTCCTTGAGCGGGGTGAAGTTGTCCATTCTATTTATACTGACTTTTCAAAAGCCTTTGACAAAGTAAACCACGTTTTGATATATAAGCTTGAGAAAGCCGGCGTGTGCGGCACACTACTATCCTGGAGCATTAGTTATCTAACGAAACGTACTCAGATAGTTAGGGTTGACAACTTCCAATCAGTACATATAAATATCCCATCTGGGACCTTTGCTTTTCAACATTTTTATTAATGATATTTCCTCCTGTTCCAAAAATAGTAACTTATTGTGCTTAGCTGACGACTTGAAGTTCTTTGCACCTATATCTGTAGTCGAACAGTATTAATTTGCAATTGGATCTTGATAGCTAAACCCTGTTAAATGCAAGGTCTTGTGCTTCTCCAAGCGACGTCTCAGTTCAGTATGATTATCATATTGACCATGTTCCTCTTAGAAGGGTTACAGACTACAAGGACTTTGGGGTCATATTTGATGCATCATTATCTTTTATTCCTCATATATCCGAAGTTGTTTCAAGATCTCTGAAAATGGTAGGGTTCATAAAGCCCTGTACTAAAGACTTCAATAACATTGCTCCGACTCGTCTGTTATACTGTGCGTTGGGACGACCGCTCCTAGAATACTGCTCATCTATCTGGAATCCAAAGTATATGACACATGTACTTGAGCAGGTTCCGCGATATTTGGCCTTTAAAGCCAACATAGATCCACCAGATAACTTTGTCTACAGCTGTGAGATAGAAGAAATTCAACATTGTTTCCTTTAAAAGCAAGACGTAGCCATAAAGTCTTGAAACTGCTTTATCAGTTGGGGAATTCACGGGTTGATTGCAGTGACCTTTTATCTCTAATATGTCTCCACGTCCCCTCAAGGACCACACTTTCCACCATAACCTTCTCCGAACAGTTTCATCAGACCAATTATGGTTCCAATGCTTTCATCTCGAGAGTCTCTAAGTTAGCTAACCGCACCAATTTCTTTGGTTCGTTTCCAGATTTTGCGAGGCAACTCAGATTACACTGTTGAATGTTATTATGCTATTATTTTATAGAATTTATTTCTTTTTTCTTTTTATTGGAGTTTCAAGATTTATTGATTGTATAATCATTTTGGGTCACTTTGTTCGATAATTGTTAGTTTTAAATTTATAGTATTAACTTTATTAAACACTAGTTAACTGTTATTGCGCATAGCCCGTGAAATAAATAAATAAATAAAAAATATGTTAATGTTAAAATTAGTGCTGGCAAAAACCGTGAAAAGTTGAAACCGGTTATTCGGTTTTCTTAAAAACCGGTTTCGGATAAAACCGGGTATTCGAATAATAGTGAAAACCGGGTATCCGGATAACCGGTTAATCGTTTAATACACATTCATCATAGGCTAATCATAATTTATAATTTGTTCTTAAGCATATTTCCATTAGTTAAGTTTCCCTGCCGATTAGGGCACAATCATTAAATTCTAGTGAACCAAATTTATTCCAGTTTTTAGTCGTTATTGAAACAAACCCCAAGGTAATAATTAAATTAAAAATATTGTTTATTACAAATTACAATCGATATAAATTCTGAGCAGAAAAAATATTACAATTTTTTAAAACTTAAATAAATATAAAGGTATTCTATTAAAGGTAGATATTATTTTTCAATCGCCCTCTAAAAGCATTTCCAAATATAATCACCGTCCAGTAGGTATGTGGTATGGTTACGATTCCAAATACCCAGTTTTTACTTTACTTTCTATCTTTTTTACCATTTCTTGAGAACCCGGTGGCCCAGTTCCATGTAACTAGATAACCGAATAATCAATTAATCGGTTAATCGAGAAACCGGTTAATCGGTTAAACGAGAAATCGGGTAATCGGGTAATCGGTTAACCGAGTATCCGGTTAACCGGTTTCGGTTTTTTTAAAAACCGCGGATAATCCGAAATCGGTTAACCGACTATCCGAAAAACCGTCTTCGGTTGCCAGCACTAGTTAAAATCGTCGGCCATAAATACCAAAATATCCTCACCTGCAAGTCTACTTAAGATTATACTTTGATATAACTTTTTGAGAAAAAAAAACATTATCATCACCTTCTGTCCTATATACAGACAAAACAACTCTGCAGTTCTACAGCCGCACACTCAAAAACAACTCTGAATACTGCGTCAGATCCCTTCCCTTTTCGGACATACACAGCAGTCCCACCATGCAAGTTCTCTTGTCGACAGTAACATCATGCCAACTCGTATTCCAACAAGTTGTAATACTGTAACTGTTCCTCTGACTTCCAATGCTCTGTAATAGGCAATGCAATATACTTATGATCATTCAGAAGTACCTGAAGTTAGGTCAGACTATTACGAATAGATTGAACATTATTTTTTCTCTCTATAGACTTAGGATCGCTTTGTTAATGACATATTGTCACGACTAACAACCATCCGAACGTTTAGAATTGGCCCTGCAGCGTGCCGCTTCTCTGTCTGTATCAGATATTAGCTGTAAAGTTATAAGAGTAGTTTAGTGTGTTCAATTGTATACAGTGGTAGTGAATAAAGAGAGTATTAGTTTGAAATAGTAAAGTTGTAATTTGGTTCAGAACCCACGGGAAAAACGTAACAATATATAATGCTTAAACAATAAAGCATATTTGATTGATTGATTGATAATGTGGAACTCCTTGTCTATTTCGAGTAGGTCATGTCTTTCCTTGTGGTTGTGCGTCTCTGTAGATTAAAAAAATGGTTAATGATGATACCATTGGCCAGAGATTTGATGACATGAACAGCTTGTTTAAAGGAGCTTCTCCACTTAACTTTCTTTGCCTTTTGTAGCACGAACAATCCTGCATCTGTTATCTGTCAAACATTCCAGAATTCTTTGGAGAACAGTATTTGGTTCAAAAGCAGATAGAAAAACCATGCTCGCGTCTTGGGGGTTGCAACAGTTAGATGTGGAATATTTTCTTTGATTTTCTTAGTTGGCTCGGGACGTTTAAATTTCGGGTTTCTTTGTATTATTTGCCAGTCAGAGTCTTGGGCTTTATCCTGGTTTTTCTTGATTGTTAGTTCCCTCTCGTTTCCAGATTGTTGTAGTAGAGAATGGACACTTTAGGTGTTTTCACTGCCTTTGTAGGCCACAGGTATTCGCCGGGGATCGAAGTTCTATTTCCGTATGATCATTGTTGTTTATGTTGTGCTGTCAATATTCGTATTTTCGTGTTGGGTTATCGTGATGTTTACCTCTTCTTCTTTTTTAAATTTAGAGCTGGCATCTGCTTCACATGGCAACGTGGCTGCAATCAATTGCGGGGAAGGGGACGAGGGTCTTTGTTTACCCTTTCCCTGCCGAGAAATTGTTTTTTTTTGTAGCATCCGTAAATTTTTGCTCGAATGCCTATCGACAATTAGTTTATTCTGGGTATGTTGGTTCAAGAAAAAATTATTGCAAAAATATTCTGTAATTGGGCTTATTGACGATATGATTGATATTCTGTAATTGGGCTTATTGACGATATGATTGGACATATCAGCCATTATAGAGCAATAAAACTAATAGTCGATAGAAAAGACCAGCTTTCTAAATGGTGAAAATTTCAAATAGCTATAATGGGATTACACGCTAAAAAAACACAATATTGCAAGCAAATTCAGTACTCTGTACCTGTAACCTTAGCGAGCCTAAATAAATAAATGCTTACCTAAAAGTAAGTTTCAAAAAGTCAGGTACTACATTCGGACCACACAGCTCCGTAAAGGCCAGATAGTCCAGACCGAAGTTATCGGTTCTGGGCAATTCGTCGGGATCGGCCTCGACCCGAGCGATCAGTTCGCACAAGACAATCCCGTAGCTGAAGACGTCGCTGCGTTCGTCGTAGTACAGGCCCTGCAATGTAATTATATCTTTAATCAACTAGCGAATGACATTTATTCTACTCTTTTTAACCCAAACGTGCGAATGACATTTATTCTATTCTTTTTCATCCAAACGTAATAATTGACGCCTTAGAAGCAAGACTCTTGGCCTCGACCGATATTGTCGGAAATTTAACGTGAACTAGGCTAAGTTTACGTCACTCTTCATCTTCTGTACACTCGTGCTTACCTTAAGGCACTCTGGAGATATCCAGTAAGGAGATCCTACGGTGCAAAGCTTGTTTTTACTGGCTGGATCCGGTATCGAAGTGGACAGGCCAAAATCGCCAATAATGGCTTGCCGGTGGCCCGACTCTAATCGCTTAATGAGAACATTCTGAAAAATATTATTGTATTAAATATAATAACATTTTTTACCCAAGCAAGTGAATAAAATATAAAAATACATACGAAGTAATTCGTCAATTATCTTGCAAGTTGCAAGTATTATAGTATTGCAAGATTTTATACAGCCTAATCCCATATGGGGCCTATAGAGTAACATAAAAGCAACAGCTCAAGCTTACGGCAAAGTTATATGTTCAAAACCATCAGTTTAAGAGTCGATATTGAAATATATGGAAAATCCCCAGAGACACAATTTTCAATCAGTGTCATATTTCAGGCAAAAACACAGTTTGAGAGCACTGGAAGAGCAGATGTAGATAGTAGAGCAGCTTTTAAAGCATTTGAATCCAACCGATAATATGAATACCAAAAAACCTGATCACTCTTCTTAGAAAGGACACCACCAGACGTAGCTCTAGCTTCGGTTACCCAGATCTATCTTCCTATTTAGCGATCTACTAAAGGTCTTCAACTCTGTTTCTTAATAAAACATATATGTTTTAATATACATTTTTGAAGAGGTGTTGCTGTATAGCAGTGGACGAACCCTTACAGGGAAATGCTGAAGACAGTAGAAGCATTGATTGGTCTCCATAATTAATCAGTTGAAAAGTTTTTAGCCAAATTTCAATGTGTCAACCATGACATAGAAACCCCACATTCTCAACTTTTAGTTTATTATCCCAATTTCGCCCTTTTAAAGCCTAATTTTAATAGGTGGCCTAATCACAACCAAGAGAACACAATGTTGCCAAAATGTAACTAATTTCAAAGACCTAAATATAATTTAACTAAATTACAAGAATAACAGGATACGATTTTTATAAACATTTACACAGACAATTAATAGTCTCACCTTGCTGGTCAAATCCCTATGAAATATCCCTTTGGAGTGCAAATATTCCATGCCGCAAGCCATGTCGTTGGCGATGCTCAACCTCAACACTTGGGGTAAATTGATGGACCTGTTTTGGATCACCTGATCCAGGGACCCTCCGTTACAGAACTCTGTGAGCGCGTGCAGTTGACCTTCGTGAACGCACACGCCCATTAACCTGTAAAATGCCGGTCAAATACTTACTAGCCATATTTTGGGGGTCTTGCGACATATAGGTGGCAAGACCCCCAAGTTTACTGAGGAAATACTGCATAAATTCAATATTCTTTTTCATTGCTTTATGAGTCATCTAATTTGCAAGTTAACTTGGCAAACGTCCACGAGTGACGTCCAACTTTGCTGATGTTGTTTTTGTAACAGATTCTCCGATAATATATTTGGCTTTGAAATTCCTGCTTTGGATAAAAATATTGTACTCACCTAAGAATATTCGGATGGGACAGTCTGTTCATTAGTTGCACCTCCTTCAGCATGTTTCGACGATTTGAACGGAGTTGGTTCATCTTCAGGACCATAATTTGGCCCGTTACCTTATGAGTCACCTGAAAAAAATATATGGCACATATTTAATTATCTATCCATTGCAAGCTTAATAAAACGTAAAAAATAAATAAAATAATGATTTGGGGCGCTTATCATAAATCTGATG
>MU186328.1:0-69333 GCA_016904865.1 Pissodes strobi | reverse complement strand
AAAAAAAATAAGTTGTGAATTTTGCAAAGAAAATTTAACTTTAAATGAACCTTGTAGAAGATTCTTCCAATTTCATTAATTCCTTAAGTCGTGGGGCTCTTTTATATCCTCGTGAACAAGTAGTGGGCGTAGTTTCAACAGCCTATATTATATTTAAAAAACTGATTAATGAGTTCTAAGCCACATGTTTAGATATTTACAATAAAAAGTCTTTTGTTTGTGAGCTGTTGATAAACTATCCAAATCAAAACAGCCTTTTGACTCCTTTGAAAATTCTAAAAATCGCTAAAAATTGATGTTTCAAAAAATTTTCTTTGCAGCATTTCAAATACACTTCTTTCTTAATAATTATTGTTCTAAACATACCTAATCATAATCTTTTGGGTAAAAAGAAAAAAAAAAGGAAACTGGAGACTTTTAATAAATAAATATTAGACCCCAATAATGTACCGAGTTATATACCAAATCTAACATAAAAAAGTAATAATCTGAAACCTGTATAAAGCTTTCATGATTTATCATAAATATTTGAGGATTGCAAGGTTCTTTGGATGGAAAAAACCGAGGAGAAAACACACTACTAAATTTCACATTACTATTACCTATTATGATACCTTTATACCTATAGTGGCATTTTACCACCTATCTATTAAACAGATTGGTGGTATCTAGTACCAGTTTATCAAAATAGGTAGATTCTATTTTGATAAACTGGATATTCAAATGTTTTTGCTTTGAAATTTCGTTTTCCTTTAACAAAAATCGAATGAGGCAGGCAAAGAAATTGCACATTTCAATATACGCCTGTAAATAAGTCAAGACCACTTTTGATAACGTCACGCGTAAGCCGTCTGGCCTAGTTGTAGGAGGTATTGAATCAACCCCTACACCAAAGTTTACACTTTACAACCCAATTCTATTAAACATTGCGCAAAAGCCTTTCCATCATCCCTTTTATACAGATCCAAATATACAATTTTGATGACGAATAATACGAAAATTTGCCAAATAAAAATCCTATTAAATTAGACAGGATTGAATAAATATATTTATTTGTGGGCTAAGACCAATCACAATAATCCGGATTCTTTAAGAAGCGTATTTTTCATAGAAAGCGTTTCAACGTCACGCGTTGCCTGATTCCGATTGGTGAGTCGAACACAAAAAGTTAAAATTCTTGCGTTCTCATTCGCCAGCTCATTATGTCAGATTTGTTGACAAGATAACTTCAAAAATTAATAAAAGTAATTATTACTATTAGTTTTGCATGTGTTTCGTTGGACTTTGGAGTATTTTATTTGGAAAAATGTAATATATAGGTAAAATACCTTTATATCAAGAAATATAATAAGTAATATTACATTAGGAGAAATTATTTTTCCTATTTAAATTTCACATCACATCAATCAGAGCCAACCAATGACGCACAGCGTCGGACGTAAAACGCTCTTGTGCAAAGCAAGCTTAACTTACAACACTTTTTAGGGCGCAATGACAAAAGATTGTTAAAAATTCAAAAAAATCTCGTCTGCCATGCGATGATCACTGACGTATGGTGGCATGCGACGCCATAATTTTGATTCCTTAAAGATTTAAATTTAAATAATGTTTTGTGGGGTTTTACTGACTTGCAAGAGCAAACTTGTTCGGGAAAGTGATGGAAAATAATGATGTACTCTTAGAGAAAATCGGTAGTACATATATCAATCGACTGGCATGTAATTACTCATTCATTAGGGTGTGTTCAGTGCATAGAAATATTTTTTGTGAGGAAAAAATAATTTGGAAACACATGACCCAAAAAACGGTAGGTACGCCAAAACTTGTATGCACAAAAGCTACCTATATCAGCTACCAAATCAATATAATTGTTTCCGAATCAAATAAAAATGTCGATTGAAATAAAACGAAAGCTTAATCATGTTTCGCGAATTTCACTTGAGATGGGTAATACACGAATAATTTTATTATTCAAGACAGCAGCGCTAAGCATTGGCAAACGATGACATCAACTTGTATTGTAAATCTTATTAATATCACCACCTAGATCGTCATTTTATTGTTCGGCAAATTTTCGATAAGAGAGATAGGATTTAAGGCGTCAACTTTTCCAAAAGTATTGACAAAACCATCGAACCAAAAACCACAAATTTTTTTTATTTTTGAAATATTTATTCTACGAGGTAGGTACGGCGGCATTTCTTTTCTATAAAAACATACAGTGTGGACTAGCAAATTAATATTATGTTGTTGCAAATAATGTCCTCAATTAAAATTTTTCAATACTTAGGTACAATAGTAGAAACCGTAAACGTAGTTTTGACAAAAAAATATGTAAACGCAACTTAAGAAATAGCTGAACACACTTTCTAGGAAACTGATCGGCAAAATCGTTTTATCTCCTTTTTTAGTGTTTGAAAATGAGAAAGACTACCGATATTAACACGTTTTTCAAAAAATAAATAGTAACCTGTGGAACAATTGATTATGGCATACGGACGATTATTGCGTACGCGCCAACATGGCTGCATACAATTTTTAAATTTGACAGAAAAATTAGTTTTGAATCTGTTGCGGGTTGCGGTTTAGTGCCTCTATTCATACACTAGTGTAGTGTGCTGTAGTGTTGTGTTTCATTAATTTATATTGTAGATTATGTCGCCTGTAGGTATATGCAACATATGTAAGGATTAGTTCATTCATTATTAGTGTATTCCACCATACTGATCAATAGTGTGTTACTAATGTCTTGAAACCAATTCAAATCTTCCAGTCTTTAGTTACAAAGATAATGCAAACAGAATTCGTAAACGTTAAAACTGATCCTTTTTTGACAAGAAATAGTAAGCGCGTTTAACTGTAGCCCAAATGTTAAAAATGCAAATGTCTCTTCTTGATTTTGGGCTTAACTTGAGTTAGTTTTGTTTGGTTGTGCCCCCGGAGCGAGCGTAGGGGCATGCGTACAACCATTTTTTTTTACCATGGTGCAACCACCAACTTAAACGATTTAACATTTGCGCTACATTTAGCCGCTCCTAAAAATAGCTAACACACGAGGGTGTTCGGAAAATGATCCGCGGAATCCGGTTATCTTTTTTTATTGCTTCAGAATGAAAAAGACTAGCTATATAAACCAATAACCATTCAACCGGTGTTATGAGATAAACACGCTTTTCAAAAATAAAAACAGAGTAGACTATGGAACTAATCGGTTATGACATATGGACGAGACGATTATTGCGCACGCGTCAACATGGCTGACAGGAAAATGAGTTAGTTTTAAATCTGTTGCTGTTGCCGTTTAGCGCTCCTATTTGCACACTAGTGTGCTGTAGTGTCGTGTTTTATTCATTTAAATCGTACATCATAAATCATCAGTGGTATATGTAAAATATGTAAGACTTAGTTAAGTATTAATGCTGATCTAAAGTGTGTTTGCTTCAACTGAAGCCTGAAGCAAACAGCCAGTACCACTGGTTCTTTCTTGAACAAGCCAATCAGGAGCCTTGGTTAGATTAGAGCATGCGCAGTTCAGGTAAAATTTTTTACGGCTATTCTCATTTGTGTTTGAACTACATAAATATTTTTTGACTGTCCTAATCGTAATTAAATAATATCTTCTTAAAATGTATAGTTGCAATTGCAATTTTAACATGGATATTAAACTTAAGGCTTTCTCATCGATCGATGATATGAGAAAACAAATGGAATATTCCGGTGGTACCTACTCTTGACACTGATATTCATAAATTGCACTGTTTATAGATTCGCAAAAAATAAAACCGCCTTAACCTTTACAAATAAGGAATCACGCGAGGTTACTACAAGCGTGACCCTCTGTGTGACCCACATATGAATGAATCATGCTCCTAAACGACGAAATCTTACCAAAAGCGGACAATTTATACATTTATTCGGAAATATATTGCTTATAAACAACACTGTGTATAGTCACGTCAAATTAGAGTTTATATAAACTAGATTTATTGTATTTTTATATTATTGTTGTTGTTATTGTTATTCTAGAAACAAACATGCGGCAGAGCCGCTGAAGTTGTTCCCATCAAGCTTTAGAGAGTATAGTGCACAAAGTGGGCACTTTTTTTCTTTCATTTCGGCATCAAGTAGGTTTTTGAAAGTGTTTATATTGTTTACAGACACTGTATTTCTGAGGAGATTGCTCCATTCGTAGACCACATGACTAACCAAAAAGTTCCTTCTCACCAGTTTGTTGCATTTCTCCTAACTTTTTAGTGTGACCCTTAACGGCCGCGCCGTATTTAGTGTATATATGTTGCTGCAAGGGTAATATCCCGAGGTTCACTTTAAGGTTTCCATGGGATCTTCGCTCCCTAACTGATTTATTTATTTATCAAAATTACAATCAATAGCCTTAAAGGCTGGTGGCTGCACAATATTGCTTAACTAATATAAGTATATACACTACATACTACACTTAAGTACTAAGAATATGTTTAAATCAAGGTTTAAATATAAAAACAAACTTTTAAAGAATATAAAACTATCTAACATATAGACATCTAAAGTATTAAATAAGTCATTTGATTGATTGCTTAAATGAGTAAAGACTGGGGAAACCATCCTGAAAAACGAACTTACCAAGCCTGTTCCACAGTCCCACTCCTACACTGAAAGGTGAATAAAACCCTACACTTGACCTAAACCTAGGGGGTTCAATTTTGTAGGGATGATCATATCTCCCAATGTAAGTGGGTGGTCGCAGACACGTTCCAAAGTCATGCAGGGAGGGAAGGTCAGAATGAACCTTATAAATCACTACCCTCAGGAAATTCTCTCTCCGATAACTCAGAGAAGGCCACTTCAAGTCAATTAAAGCCGTAGAGGGGCTAAAATCTCGGCGGAAATTCAAATAGACCCAATGCACAGCCCTTCTCTGAACCATCTCCAACTCACTCATGAGACCAACCCGGTGATGATGCCAAACTGAGGAACAATATTCCAAGATAGGCCTGACATATGTTAAATATGCTTTCTCCTGAGTGTCTCTTGATGCCTTTTTTAGATTTCGCATCACAAAGCCCAGCACTCTATAGCCATCTCTAACCAAATTGCCTATGTGAAAATCCCAATGGAGGTCAGATGCCAGATCTATACCCAGGTATTTCAGGTTTTTGACTGAAGATACTAAATTGTCAGAGATCTTATAAAGAGAATCTATTCTTCTTTTACCAAAAGTGATGAACTGACTATTAGAACTATTTAGCTTCATACCATTGACCCGAACCCAGGCCTCAATCCGTAACAAATCCAATTGGAGAGATAGCATGTCTTGAACATTTTTCACCTCGCGGTAGATCAAAACAGTCATCAGCAAAAAGCAGCACACCTGAGTCAATTCCCAAAGGTAAATCATTAATGAGGAACGCCCGACGTAACTGCCTTCTCCGACGAAACAGACCCATCCATCATACATCTTTGTGTTCTCCCCTGAAGAAAGTTTTGTAACCATAAAATGACACGTTTGTCAATATTTAAAGTGAATAATTTACTTATAAGCTTATCATGGGGAACCACATCGAAGGCTTTTTGGAAATCCAAAGCTATAGTCTGCTGATGTCTGTAGATTCCATGGTATACCTTAGTGTTAGAGGTATTTTAGTCACTTTTCTTTGTACCCTCTCCAGGTGTTCGATGTCCTTTATATATTATGGGTTCCACACAGTATAGGCAAATTCCAGCTTTGGTCGAATACAGGTGTGGTAGTTTTTAGTACCATTTCTTCAGGCAAGTCCTGGAAATCTTTTTAGACTAAGTATATCAATGTATTTGCCTTCTTCACCACACTATTGATGTGAGGTTCCCACTTAAGATCCCCAGATATTTTTACCCCTAGATCTTCATGGATGTTTACATATTTTAATGTGTGTTGATCTATTATATAGTCTAATTGAGGATGTCCCGTTCCCGTATGCAGAACAACAGACTCGTAAGCATTGAGTGGAAGTAACCACTGTTTAGACCAAACACTTATTTTCTGCAGATCATTCTCCAATGTAGTAGATGGCATCCATAAATGTTGGTATCGTCCGCATAGAAGAGGATGTTAGAGGTGACAAGTGATTGTAAATCACTGGTATACAAGAGGAACAATAGTCCGAGCACGGAGCCTTGTGGTACTCCACTCGTAGCAGCATACATTGGAGAGAGTTGACCATTTATACGCACACAGTACTCTCTGTCTGCCAGGAAGCTCCTTATCCAGGACAAGAGATGCCCCCTCACGCCGAGGTGTTCAAGTTTAAGTTTACTCAGCAGTCTTTCCCAACTCCTTCTTCTTTTTGCCCACTGATTTAACGGAATTGAAAACAACAATAAACAGTATTAGGAACAAAAGCTCATCTGGAGAAGATGGGATTTCCACTAAAATTTTAAACTTGCCTGATACTGCCTTGTTGGCTTTGGTGGAAGCAATAAATTACTCCTGGACCATAGGTTCAATTTCGTCATGCTTGAAGTCTGCAAAGGTCATACCAATATATAAGGATGGATGTCCCAATAACCCTTCAAACTACAGACCTATCTCTCTTCTGTCGACTTTATCGAAGATAATTGAAAGGCTTGCCAAATACCGTGTTATGTCGTTCTTAACATCAAACAACATACTTAGCAAGGCACAGTTTGGCTTCCAACGGGGTATGGGCACGAATGATGCCATGTATAATTTCTTTCACCAGCTCTATTGTCAAATAAATGAGGCCACGCTTCCGCTGCGGTTTTTTGTGACTTGTCGAAAGCTTTCGATTGCGTGAGTCATGAGGTTCTGCTTCGGAAGCTGCATTTTTACGTTTCTCCTTTATGCAAATGACCTTGCTTCTCTTGATGTTCAGGGGAGATTTACTATTTTCGCTGATGACACGACGCTGCTCTGGCACGGCACAGATAACAAATCTTTGCACACAACTCTGTCGGGCGACCTTCACAGGGTGAGGGATTGGTTTGACGCCAACCTCTTGTCGATGAATTTCAAGAAGACCAGGCTGGTCTGCATTGGTTGTGCCATCGAGGATGTGGCCATGACTGGCACTGTAGGTACCTTGGTTGAGAACTATCCTGGTTGCAAGTTTCTCGGTTTATCAATAGAGAGTGGCCTTAAATATGAGGAACATATTACCAATCTTGCGAGCAGGATTTCGTGTGGTTGTTTTGCTGTCAGGGTGACTGTTCAGGAGCTTGGCCGAGGAGTTGGCAGGACTGTATACTATGCCCTGATAGAATCGCGGCTTCGCTATGCCATACGTTTTTGGGGAAATTCAAGCAATTACTTAATGCAAACGCTATTTGTTCTCCAAAAACGCGCATTGCGTTACATCTGTGGGGCCAAATTTCGGGATTCATGCCGCTCCCTGTTCCCCAGAGAGAAAATACTTACAGTCACGTGCATTTATATTGAAGAAATTGCCTGCCTCATTTTTAAACATAGACACAAATTTAGTACGCAACATCCTAGGTACATTACACGTCAAAAGAACATCTGAATCTTCCCATCCCTACATCCACTCTTACACAAAAAACAGTTTTTTATGAAAGTATTAAAATATGTAATCACCTTCCACAAAACATCAAAGGGGCGACAACGGTGAGAGTGTTTAAACATCTTTTGAGGGGGTTCTTGGTTGACCGAGCGTATTATGCACTCTCTGAATTTTACAGCGATGTATTTTAGCGATGTTGTAATGTTATGTAAAAAGGATTATGTCTTGAATGGATTGTATGCGTTTTTTTTTCTCTTTTTTTTGACTCTTTATGTCCGCTTTGTCTTTTCTGTTGACATGTTTATGTAATGATTATGATAGGTTTTTATTTTGTTTGTTTTAGGTATTATTACTTTTAAGTAGGCTTTGTTTATAACAATTATTTTGTTCACAACAATAAAGCATATTTTGACTTTGACTTGACTTGACTTTTGTGGGGTACTTTATCAAACGCCTTCTTGTAATTGAGGTATACAATATCAGTAGGTTCATTATCATCCAAACATGTTGACCAGTGGTTCACTGCAGTCAGGAGATTGGTTGTAACTGACTTTTTTTATTGAAAATCAAAGTCAAGTTGTCACAATATCCACATCTGTTACAGTTTTTTAGTAATCTTCAGGGTGAAATTTAAACTCGAGTAGGTGCTCCAAGGGAAAAAGGCCAATTTATCTTTTTTGCATTTTAAGATATGTTAGAATTTCGCAACTTTTTTTTTTCAGCCAAATTAACGACTTACTCAGCTTACAAACCATAAGAGTCAAAGTAGTCAGTAATAAAATTCAAAAAGGCAAAGCACTTGTATATGTGTATGTCATCTTCACTGATCAAATCAATATCCTTCGCTGTTTCTCATAAAAAATAGTCTGGTATGGTACCAAATTATTAATGGCCTTCTTAATATAATACAACTTTGATGACAATAAACATTATCTATAAAAACATGCACAGGAATTACAACACCACACAAACCAACTAGGTATACAACTTACAACACCTACTTAATATTCATTCATATTTAGATTTACCTGCTTATTAATTTGATATGCTTTATTTATTTATGCCGGAGCTTGTACCCATTTAAATACATTCATAAATCCTAAATGGTTTTGTAAGTTTATTTCTTTCATTCATTTTAGTTTTAGACTTTTTCAACCTGGAGAATTAAATAATTGATAGTAATTATTTAGTTTCTAGGAAATGCTTAACAAAAACAAAAGGATGTTTAATAGGTACCAAGGAAATCACTATAAATTTTGGTAAGAGTATTTCCTAAAAGAAATTGAAATAGAGGTAAATACTTTTCAGCCTTCCCCTTCCTGACCTGATGTTTTAAAGGGTAACCTAAAGTTACTTAATTAAAACAGAGGTGCAGAGGTAATTACTATTTTTACTTTATCATTAACACAAGTGTCTCCCAGTTAATTTATTTTGTATTTTTTCATTAGCTTAACCAAGAATAATTGGCCAGTGTATGGCACCTCTATTTGCAGGTACCTAATGACTATAATTTCGTTAAGCCCTATCATATTTTTATATTCTAAATAAAACAGTGAAAGGCCCTTAAAAGGCACCAGGGCTTGATATACATTTTATTGAAGTAGGTAGGTAGACACTAGCTTAAGTAAATAAAGTAATATACATATGCATGTTTTTAGGTACTTATATGCCTATTTAATGATTCGAAATGTGAAAGCTTACCTTAAATACTTCAGAAAAGAAGCCCGAACCGATCTTCTCCTTATGAAAATCATCGAGCCGATGAAGTGCGGACACGGCATGTTTAAGTGCTTGACAGGATGAGCCCGTTTTCAATCTATCACATCTGGTTTTACGGGGTTCGGACAGTTCATTGTTGGGACAGAATAACTTTTCGTAATCGTTATCCTTGGGGTCGCACGGAGTGTCATATATACAGAAAATTTTAGAGCTCGTTTCATTTTTCTTAACAGGGTACATCATATCAGATAAAAACACTATGTGTCGTTAACCAATTTCGTACATATTTCCGTACGATTTATGGACGATCTGTGAGTCCTCTTGTTGCACATACTTTAAAATTTACCTACTTATTTTAACATCACTTTCAAAACTGACAATCGGTGACGACCAGTTTTTTTCGGTGCCAAAACTGTGTTGGTACCGTTCGCCGTTGAAAAAATGCGACGCTTTGCACCTGCAGAGAGTAAAAATATATTTTTTTCGAAACTGAGTAAACAAAAATCTCTTTTCGCTACAATTTAAATTTAGAAATTTTGACTGTCATCAGCCCAGATAATAAAGTGTACAAATAGAACCCGTATTCCTTGGGAGGCGAAGCTGGTTTTCTGCATTCAAGCTTAGGACCACGAAATCACTTAACACAAACGATATTTTTTTACTTATTAAACTACATTTTCAACAAAATTTACAAAAAAACTAATAAATACAGTGACACTACACAAGTACAAGCTTTCTCCCATCGAAATCAGCTGCCATATTTTTAAGCGGACTAAGATGAGAAATACGTTCTATTTCTGCGTGAGTCTTTTTCCTTAGCAAGATGACAGAATACGCCGTATAAAAATCATGAGATTTCTGAAAGTTTGCACTTGTCATGCGTCTGACATAAGTCCGAGCTTGGCGGGAATTTTGAAATCGGGCAACCTAATAATGCAGACAATTTTGGAATATAACACGACACAAAAACCAATTTACTTGGAACCCTTCCCTTATGAACGTAAGAATAAAGTCTTTATAGCTCAAATTGGTTTTCTGATAAATTAATATACACAGCAGTTCTAGACGAATTCTATCTGCATTGTTGCAGTGAAAGTTTTTTTTTATAATTTAACCATAAGGTATTTGTATTGTATAATTTCCATTCAAAATTGACTTAATTACGGGTATGGACATATGTAGTACTCATTACCAATCGGTTACATTTGACTAAATATGACTATTTTTATCACATTTGAATTAACATTTTTTATTTATCTAAACTATACAAACCTACAATTCGTTAATTACTGAAATATATGTGAACAGGTCTCATTCAAAGTCAACGGACACTTATTTTCGGGCTTCATGCTTAAGTCAACACATTCATTACTATGCCGAGTAACACTTTAAATTTAATGAAACAAATATGAATTTATTTCTTTTTCAAATATTTCAAGTAGCTAGTAGAGTCAAAGGAATCGTCAATATCATCTTCAATAACCACTTTCTTCTTAGGTTTTCGTTTTTCCATCCTTGCCTTGCGTTCCGCTTCACTTAGTGTCCAAATATTTAGGGGCAGCTAAAATGGAATGATTAATTTTGAATGGATTGCCAATTGAGAAATACTTGTGCATGAATGTAATGTAGAACTTTTAAAATAGGGGTACTAACCGTAATGATTCTCCTAGGCTCAGGGTATCGAATGGTGAAACTGGATCCATCAGGTTGAACTAATACGGTAGGATATAGCCTTGCGTATGTTAATCTGTGGGGTCTTGTAATTGAAGCTGATAATGAGCTAAGTCTTCTTATTTGATGTAAGCTAAAACTCATTTTATTTCAATAATTGAGAGATATAATGTTTTGTATTCCCAATTCCAATCCAACAGCAAAAATAATTGAGGTTAGGGATGTGTTCTTTTTTTCATATAGTGTCATTGGCTTTTGCTCATAGTGGGACGATTTGCCAGCACATTCCAAATTTGAGCTCTGCGATCTCTTAAACACCGGTGCCTCCATATTCAAGTTCTGTAAATGTAATAAATGTCGAATTCAAAGCCAAATTGAAATAAGTCTGAGTTTTTAGGCTAAATTGGCGTAGAACTGCCATCTTATACTACTGCCTACTCAGATGAAACGTAAAAATAATGACATCTCGCCAGACGACGCGAAGCTGTTGGCGCAAGGTTGCCAAACATTGCACTTTTTTGTCTCGGTCTTCTAGTTATTATTTTCACCCACCGAATTGACGCTTATATTTCTAGTGCTTTTGTAAAGGTGTGCTGGAAAGTTTTGTTAGTTTAGACTAATTTTTGTTGGTTTTGCTATTTGAGAAGTACATCTGAATACTGTATTACATCCGTAAGATCAGTGTTAACTTCCATTCATTCACCTGCATAAAAGCTACCTTCTTAGAAAATGAAACAAAACCACCGCAAAGGTCTTAAGAATAGTTCTGGCAACAGTGTGTCTCCTTAAAAATTGATGTTTTGGCTATTAATATTTATGTAAAATCGTAACTTTATTTAATGGGGTTATCAGTCGCTTTGAGTTAAAGCCTAAGCAAAACAGAGGCGCCCATTCTACGCAAATGTCTTCTAGTTAATATTTTCATCCGTGAATTGATTTTCCCAATGTGTATTACCCATATTTCTAGTGCTTTTGTGAAGTGATGCGGCGAACTTCAGTTAAATCTCTAACTTCTTCTTTTTGGCATGAACTATTTACTCTGTAAGACATCCATTATTAAAAAAATCGAATATGCATCCCAAGAAATGTAGGTAAAGTAGTTTTTAAAACAGAGCACCATACTAGTAATATCAGGAGCGTCTTCCGACAGCGGTCTGGTGTCAAACTTTTCTGGCGGCCTTCCATGACACAACCCGACGTCCGACGTTGACCGAATCGACATTATTACCCATTATTCTCGCGGTACACTGAATTCCTTCCGACCAACGGTCTGGTAGTCCAGTGGTTAGATAGTGCGTTTGTGATCCAAAGATTGCTGGTTCGATCCCCGTCAGTGCCAAGCTATATTTTTTATTCATATTAAGGTTATAGTAGTAGTACGACTCTCTGTTGGCCTTTGCGTGAGCAAGTCAGCCAGAAAAGACCCCTATCCAGGCTTAGCAAGAGGTAGAGCGACCCTTCCACATTGGTTACACTTTGGTGGACAGGGATACTATTTTTAGACCCTCCAGTATGTCGCGTATATACTCCTGGAGGCTCCGACTTGTACATGCACGGCTTGCTTTAAGGTTCGAACACCACCGGCTGGACATTCACGCACATATAAATCTTGTACATGCATGGTTTTTTAAGGCTCAAACCCCCGGCTTGACGTCGGATTCTTGCTCGGGGAGTCAAAACGGTCCCTGAACGTTCACCACGAACCCCCTAAATTCAAGACGAAAGAGCCGATACCCAACACGTATTCACTCTACCGAGGACAAAGCGGAAGTCAATTATAAGGTTATGTTTGTAAAACGTATTTTTTCTTGATTTTAGTTAGTTTTGCTTGGTTGCGCTCCGGAGCGAGCGAAGCGAGCACTGACAACGTCAGACAGCGAGCTGTTTTGAACTTTGCTGGTGACCTTCGACGACCTTGGCCCTCCGCTCGCTTCGCTCACAACCAAACAGAACTAACCCAAGTAATGCCCAAAGTCAAGGGAAAAAATACGTTTTATAAATATAACGTTAAAAAGAAATAAAAACATAGCTTGGCACTGACAAGGATCGAACCAGCAACGGTCGTATCACAAACACACTATCTAACCACTGAGCTACAAAGTCCGTTGAAAACAATTCAGGGTTTTGCGAAGATATGGGTAATTCTGCCGATTCGGCCAACGTCAGGTCGCGTCGTAAAACCGTAAAATTTAAAACAGATCGCTGTTGGAAGACGCTACTGAAGCGAGCGGGGGCCATGCGAAATAACTTAATTATTGCCGACATTCGGCCGAAGGTAACCAGAAAGGTTGAAAACAGATCGCTGCCTGAAGGCGCTATTAGTACTATCGCCATTTATTGATGCAGAACAACGGAGGTGTTACCAGAAAATGTTCCTTTGTTTAAAACGCGTAAAAGTGAATACACAGTTTAATTTTCTCGCGGTAAGAATGACTGTATGTTTCTCTTACGGGTGTAAAAGTCGTAATGAGGTGAATTACCCTGGAATTACATTTCACAGATAGGAAATTATAGACTTCCTGGCCGCATGTATTATATTTGTATTGCAAAAAAGTTAACTGCAGTAAATTTATTAAGATTACCTCGGCAAGTCTCTTTAAACCTTTACACGAGCAATTCTTGCATTATCCTTATTATATCCTCTTTTTAACTTTTTTATTCCTACGGCCGTGACAGAGCGCTATCTTGTGCTATGGTGCCAACGCAATGGAACAAAGATTAGCTACAGCTATTACGCACCCCCTCTCCATCCATGTTTATAGATATACCAAAGTTTACAGAATAAATATAAGTTACCTCTTGCCTCACTCACTGTCGGAACTTTGAAGCATTGAGATCACAAGCGTGCCACAGATACCTGCATATTCTGTAAACTTAGTACTTTGTACCGTCAAATACCTCGAACAACTGTGTATGAGCATTGAGCAGAGCCAAGGGGAGAGAAGCTCAACTAAATGATAAAAAAAGGTACAAAATAATAGACGAGGAAAGGAAGATGAATGCTATCTCTGTCTGGCTTCATGAAAGGTGAAAGCAGGTGGCGCGACTGCCTTGGGCCGCCAAAAGCGGGAGGTTTGAATGTTTCTTTGATTACTTTATTGTTATATGTTATCCATTCTGATGCGGTGAATATCTTTTAATTCTATTATGTATTCGTATGACTAATTTTTCAAAGGATGAGTTTATGCGATGTTCACAAATAGTTTTAGATAAATATTTACACAAATACATAATAAAATTTTAAAAATCTGCACCTCATCAAAAGAGACAGAGCATCAAAATCGCTGATATAAGAAAATTTCAGTTGATAGGTTGATCGAAACAGTATTCAAATAATCAACCATAGACAAAACACAAGTCATGTTAATCGAAATGCATACATATTTCATAAATATTATATTCATTAATACAAATAATGAGACTTGAAATTATAGTCAGTGTAATGCAAACAATACTAAGTGAATTCAACCCCTCCAAGGAGCTGTTAAACCTCATCGCTGGTGGAGGGGCCAAGTAGCCACTCTTATCCGGACCTTCGGGAACGGGAGGAGCGGTGAAATTAAGGACAGCTCAATGATAGCGGGAAAAACAGCGTCGAGAGACGGTGCGTGCGCCCCGGGTCTGTTGGTGTTAGCTGGGTATTTGGCCCGGGACACCCTCGGACCTGTGGTACACTCCCCGACTTCTGGACACCTGCCCGCGAAATACCGTCCTCAGCAGGCCGGTTGATGATGCGAATGCGCCCGCTGAGGGTGGGGGCTCGCCTTAAACGGTCGGCTAAGTGGATGAGAGCCACAATAAAACTTTCCATAAGTCAAGGTGACACAGTAAAGACTCCCACTTTGCGAACTCTGGGTACCAGGCGACACCCAAGTTTCAAAAGCCCTACCGCAGCAAGCGGGGCACTGCTGTGGGTGAACTTTATTTCCTCCGCTTCTCGTGGGACTATTTATGGACACAGTACAAAAAAACAGAGGACTCTACGCAGACCTCACAAACACCAGAAGGGAGCGCTAACGCACCCATGGTAGTAGAAGATGTCACAGAGGATTCCCAATCCTCAACATCAACTCTTCAGGACAATCCTGAAATCGAAAGAGCTGAGCAAGAGCTCTTAAAAAGCAGTGACGAAGAAGTGAGGGACCCCATGGGTAAGCTCAAAATAAAGAACCCTAGAGGCCTGAAACTCTCCGGAGCAGCCTGAAAGAGGTTTAAGTACCTCTTAAGAAGCGGTATGGATAGGTTAGAGCCCATGGAAAAAGCCAGGAAACAAATAGATCCACCCGGAGAATCCTCCAATAAAGGCACAAAGAGGCCCCGATCGGAGGACAACACTCCAGAAGGAAAACTTCTAAAGAAGCGTAAGGGTCAAGGGAAGGGAGGAAATAATCCAACCTCAAGATCTCCACAGGCTTCCAAACCAACCTTCAGCCAAGCGGCTGGAGGGGAGGGACAAGAATTGGGATCATCCATTCCAACCATCCAGAACAAACCTTGTCAGTGGAACAAATAGCGGCCATACAAGAGAATATTCTGGAACAAATTGTAAAAGTGGGACGACGGGTCAACGTTAGGCTCAGTTTCCATAGTGCTCACTATAGACCCGGGTGACTAGTACTTGTAAGTGCAAACAAAGACACCGCGGAATGGCTAAAGTGCAATGCGGCAAGCCTAAGCCCAGAAAAAGATGTCTGCGTTAAAGTGGTAGAGGAGTCTGAAATGCCTCACACTGAAACACTAGTGGCATCTCTACCTAACAGTCAGGATTATACAAACGAAAAAATCCTGACTTTCCTAGAGGCTCAAAATGACCTTGACCTGTCATACTGGAGGGGGCTCAGGAGAAATCCTGTAGGCCCCACGGTAGAAATGACATTCTCGGTAGACCAAAAATCTACCATAGAACTAAAAAAAGGGGGCTATAAATTGAGATATAAGTTAGGAGAAATCCAACGAAGGCCAAAACAAAAACCTCAAAAGACACGGGCGGCTCGAAGGGTGAGGATAAAAACCCCGTAAACTCGGGAGTAACATCCAAACCATCCACGAGCGGCTCACAACAACAGGAATCGTCGAAAGGCAAGTCACTGCCTAAGGGAAAAAAGGCCTCTAAGGACCAAGCTGGGTCCAAGAACAAGCCTCAGGCAAAAGGGGATCCTAGGGACCCCAGTAAGGGTAACTAATGATGGCGACATCAAAACCGTCCCAAAAAACACACCGGCATATTAGATGCCTCCAAGTGAACCTCCAACATTCTAAAGCTACCTCTAGCGTACTTAATAGGAGTTTCACTAGGAACACGTTTGACATAGGGCTGACTCAGGAGCCCTGGATAAATGGAGCAGCAATTCGTGGGCTCCCAACACAATCATGTAAGTTGATTTATTCTACTACGCATGAAACGCCCAGGGCGGCCTTACTATTTGGTAAAATTATTAAATTTGTTCCAATTACAGAGTTCACGAACAGGGACCTGGTTGTAGCCTTACTGGAAGTACCCACCAATAGAGGCAGAAGAAACATCGTGGTAGCCTCAGCATACTTCCCAGGGGACATACATGGTCCACCACCAGCCAACGTACAACGACTAATAAGCTGGTGCAACAGGCAAAACAAACAGGTAATTTTGGGCTGCGACGCCAACGCGCACCACACGCAATGGGGCAGCACGAGGGAATAAACCCACCTTTATGAATGCGATTAGAAAAGAGGTCTTAGATCTAACCCTAGCTACTCCTTTCATAACCAACCAAATAATTAACTGGCGGGTATCGGACGAAAATTCCATGTCGGACCATGGGCACATACGGTTCGACGTGGAGGCAGAGGTACAACGCCTGGATGAAAATCGTGTACCCAAACTAACTGACTGGGTCTTCTATAAGGATTACCTAAGGTCAGAAGTTGAAGGAGTATCTCCATCCATAGAAACAATAGAGGGGCCCGATGAGGCCTCACAACATTTAGATGAGGTAATAATCTCCTCATATGAAAAGAGTTGTCCTATTAAGAAAACAAAATCCCACAGAGATGTCCCCCGGTGGAATAGGGAACTCTACAAACTGAAGGTGAAATCAAGAAAGACCTTTAACTCAGCAAAGATGTCGGGCAACTGGGACAGAGCCCTAGCTGAATATAACAAAGAATTGAGGAAATCTAAGAGGAAGACATGGAGAGCGTTCTGTGAAGGGATCACGGTTGTAAAACCAATAGTCACATATGCCTCACTGGTCTGGTGGACCAAAACAGAGGAAAAGACTACGCAAGGCAAGCTACAAAAAGTGCAAAGACTTGCCTGTCTGGCTATTACAGGGGCAATAAAAATCTGCCCCACGATAGCACTGGAGACGATGCTGGACCTTCTTCCCCTGCATTTAAGCGTGAGGAGGGAGGCCTTATTAAGTGCGTCCAGAGTAATCCAGACCCAATCAACTAAGTCAGGTGATCTGACTGGCCATCTAAAGATTCTGGACTCAATCAGAGTCGAATCGCTGGCCAAACCAACAGCCCATATGCCAAAGACAAGGGAATTCCAACGCTCCTTTAAGGTGATCATAAAAGATCGCCCAACAATGAGAGCACTACAGCCCGAACGAGGTACATTGATCTGGTACACAGATGAATCTAAAACGGAACAAGGGGTCGGCGCCGGGGTTTATGGTCCTATAGATGTAGGATGTTAAAATCTCTAGGTAAAGCCCCATCCATATTCCAAGCAGAGATCCATGCCATTGAACTGTGCGCCTCTGAATGGATCAAAAGAAAACCGAGAGGCGCAACCATAAATATACTATCTGACAGCCAGGCGGCTTTAAAGGCACTATAGTCTCGTGCGAATTTGACTCAAAGCTTGCCTGGGAATGCCGGAACGCTCTTAACCAACATAACAGAGTCATTCTGTTGTGGGTGCCAGGGCACGAAGGAGTGGAAGGCAATGAAATTGCCGACCAATTGGCCAGAGAAGGAGCACAGAGTCCATTCTATGGACCTGAACCATCCTGTGGCACCACCAGAGGACACCTCGGAGAGGACCTCAATAAGTGGGAAAAAAGGCAGAAAGAGGCCTACTGGAGACACTCTAGGACAACGACAGGCGAAAAGATTCATGTCGCACTCTCCTGAATACACTAAGAAGCTACTAGAGCTCCATAAAAACGATCTAAGACTTGTCACGAGCTTCCTAACAGGTCATGGACCATGGAGATACCATCTCCACAACATGGAAAAGACTGAGGATCCACGTTGTAGATTTTGTAACTCAGCAAACGAAACTGCGGAACACATTCTTTACGAATGTAGAGAGCTGACCCGCCAAAGGCTAAAATATCTGGAAGGAGTAGTATATAATCCCAAGGATATTACACAACTAGCCCCTAGAAATATCCTGAACTTCGCGAAAAGTGCAGGCATTTCTGGGAAAATCTAAAGCAGGGTAGTCACAAAAGACCTTTTAGGTCTAAGTGAAGAAGGGCTGAAAAGCCGAGCGACCCCTTTACATACAATACAAAATAATACAAGAAAAAAATCAAATAAATGTAACAGTTCATTATACAAATACAAAATTATATTTAATGTCTGATGACAGTGATGACGCACAGACTTTTACAACATAGGGGACGAAGGAAAATAGCGCATTTTTCAACTTCATCTTCTCTTAATCCACAAACAATGCAAGGAGCCCCATCAGGCATGATGTGCATTATAAGATACTTTACACAAATAGTGCACTATATAAAAATCGGCCTTTCCCATTGGTGGATCCGCATGGCCCTCCGCTCGCTTCGCTCGCTACGGGGGCTCAAAAAAGGGAAACTAACCAGGTGCTAACCCAATCTAACCCAAGACATACCCAAAATCAAGAAAAGAAGCTGTTTAGAAACATAGTCTTTAAAAAAAAAATAAAAAAAACAACGGGGTTCGAACCCGCGTTTTCTAGGCGAGACCCAACGATCTAAACCCCTACACCACATATCGTAATACGAGATGGATCGACCAATAAGAGAGGTCGATTTTTACATAGTGCACTATTTGTGTAAAGGATCTTTAAATGCTCATTATTCTTGGATGGCATCTAGTATTCAGCTGTTCAGCTTCGAACGCATAATTCCATGAGTTAGACAAAGACGTATATCATTTGTTTCTGCAACAGCGTCGACACGACTTTGGCTCCATCTACAATCAGCTTTGGTGATGCTAGATAAAGAGAGCGCTATACGGAAATGCATTTGGTAAAAGAGATGGCACGATGGGACAAATTTTCTATTTTACTTAACTGTCTCTCCTTGTCTCTGGTATGAGCACCGTCTAAAGATATTCTAATCTTTAGACGGCGGTATGAGTATACATTGGCGGTCGCTGGCTACCTCGAGCGGGACGAGGGGGAGCGGGGGAGGGGTCTAGCCGGTTTTGCGTGCTTCGTGCTTCGAAAGTGCGGGAACTTATATTTTATTTAGTAAACTTTGGATATACCAACATTTAGTGTCCTTCTACCGAAATAGAAGTATAAATGGACGAGTGTTGTTATATTATAGGCTATAGGCTCCGTTGCCACGTTAGCTTACAAATCCTTCAAAGTATAAAGATATCTGCCATACAGAATGATATCCTATGTTAAAATTATGGAGACCCTATAGCCCTCCGCAGTCAAAATGCTACTAAAAGAATATTATAAATATATGGTATTAAACGTAGTGGTTCTGTGAACAATGATGTTTGTCGCTACGAGACCTGTCCTGATCTTTGTGTCATTGTCTATTAATTAAATTAATATTGAAATTAACATATAATGCGATTTTTGCAAGCTTGTATAGTTAGTTTCGGAAATGCGCGATTGAAACAAATTTCTAGAAATGTGCTCAATTTATGCATACCAAAGTTTTCAAAATGTGTTTTTTACATGTACGATTAAGGAGGGCTTACGATAAGCCTTCTAAATCTAAAGCTGAATCTCCTTAACCTATTTAAATACCATCAGTGTTTCTGTTTTACATTTAATAAAAATAAAATATACTCTAATTTAAACATTAATGAATACATATTAAACCTTATCAGTTGAATTGTCAACATCTAAATTGACTCTAACAAGCCGTAAATTGATAATCAAATCATTGGCGTGTCAAAAAACATGTTACATTTTTTAATCTTTATTTAATTATATTGTTTAGACTGACGAAATGTATTAACAAAAATAATATATTTTGGGTGCAAGTAGCACCAAACCATCTAAACGTTTTCAATAGGGCTATGGGAATTGGAAACAGCCTATGGAGGTAGAAGATAGAAAAAGCTATATAAAGTCTGGATTCGGGTTGGAGAAAATTAAACTACGTGCAGATAGATGGCGCTTTCTGAGGCCATGCTGTAAGGTCGCTAAACGCACCCTTAATTGTGACGTACTTAACTATGCTGCTTGCGATAAATGATTGAAAAAATAGCAAAATTGATAGGAGAGTTACGCCTTTTTCATATTACAAAGATTGCCTGTTATGAATGTAAATATGTACCTACTGAGGCAATAAGCATAAGTTATTATATAAAACTTAAAGAATAAAGGTCATTGGCACGTGCGTTCCCTACCAGGAACCAGCAACGTTTAAGCAATAAATAAATATCCCCGAAGATGCCAGCTTATGCGATAAAATATCGAAATCCCGGTGCCGCCTATGGTTCTAAACAAGTAATGCCGGTTTATTCGAATGCAAGTACCTTGAAATTCTCGCTTTTGGACCGCTTCTTATTGAAAAACAAAACAGTCTGGGTGTGTGTGGTGTACGTTTCGTTGTGGAACCAGTGGAACGAAAATGTGGGTGCGACACCCTCGACCAGTCGACGGCATTTTGAGAAAAATTTGCAAGGCAGCAGGTAGGTTTGTAGCAAGAGTACTACCTATATATTTAATGTGTAAAAATGTTTGTTATTATTGCGTAGTTTTTAAGAAATTTAAATTTAAAAATCAAAATAAAATTTATGCCGTAGCGTTTCGCTACGGTATAAGAAGCGCTCTGTGCTGTGACCCATAATTTACACTTGAACTGATAGCTACGATCGCTTATTATAAGCGTTGAAAATCATTAATTAAAAAGTATTTTCAAATTCCTCATATTTTATACAATTTCCTTTAAATTATGAACAAACACAAGATTTTTTTAAATAAATTGGGAGAGTATCCTTGAAAAAAAATGATAAAATGATAATCGTGAAAGTTCTGTATTTAAATACGCCAAGGTTGGGAGTACTTTTTAACTGAAAAATATCGAACACCTTTAGGTTTCGATACACCGAAATTTTAAAATCCAAACTGTTGGGCATTTGATAACCGGTGATTTTTCCTGTCCGTTAACCGGTTAATATCAGGTTATTCGCCAGTCCCAGTTAACAAAAAACCGGTTATTGTTTTAATTAACCGAACAACGGTTATTGTCATTTTAATTTCAATGCTTACAGGAAAATAACTAACAAATTATTAATATTGGCTGATTGTTGACCCAGCATGAAGCAGGATTGGAAATTGAACAAATATATATGTATCTGCATAATTGATGACGCAATACGCATCATCAGTAACGTAATGTGCAGATCACAATGACGCGAAACATTCCGGACGTGCTCTCGAATCTGTTTGTCTTTGTTTAAGAACGAAAGAGAAAAGGAGATGCAAATATTGACCTAGAGCGGCCAACGTTTAATTTAGCTTGTTTTGCTTCCCTAAACTATAAATATTTTTCCACAGATGGAGACGGATGGTAAAATTGATATACATTGTACAATTTTAATTACTTTTTTTATTAAAAATGCTCCTGCCTCCAAATTTTTTAAAATTTCAACATGACATTTATTATTTCAAAAATCTGGCTTGGTTTCTGTACCAATTAGTGTCTGTACTCGGTGTCGGTAAAAAAGGTTATACACAAAATAAGTTAACCGGTTATTTTCGAATCAGTTAACCTGACCTAAGTTGACAGCACTTTAAAAATAACCGGTTTATTCTCAATAACCGCCCAACCCTATTCAAACATGGGCACAGAAGAAAATTCTAAAAATGGGAAGCAAAATATTCATAAGGGCAGTACCAACATACAGGGGCATATTAAGATCCTTTACAGTTATACGCCACTATACTATACTAGTAGCTTCTGATTTCACTTTATCTACGGTCGAGTCAGTTTACTCTACCAGTCTAAATGGTCTAGTGGTCGGATTCTGCGATTGGAACGTGGACGAGTGGACGTCCCGCGTTCAATTCCCGTCGTGACCAACACATTTTCTTTATTTTTTTTGAGGTTATCTTTGTTCCTTTTTGTAAAATTGGGTTAGTTTAGGTTAAGTGAGTTTCAGTTGGTTTTGTCTAGTTGCACCGCGGAACGAGCGAAGCGAGCGGAAGGCCATACGTTAAGAGTTAACAGTACTCTAAGGTGACGTTAATCTCACCAATCAGAAGCGGCTAATGTAGCATAGTGGCGTAGGACTGTAAAGGATCGTATTACACCAACAGTAAATATAAGAGCCATTGAAATGTATGTAAACAATACATGCATCACCTCTGCGCCATTTGCATTTTAGGATCCTTTATAAGCCTAGTGCACTATGTGAAAATCGGCCTCTCCTATTAGTCGATCAATCTAGAAACGATCCGCCTACAAAATAACAGCTCCCTTGACGCCATGTTGTAATATGTATTGAATGCAGTGGAATGTATTCGCGGTAACACATGCAAGCTGCTGTATATCCACTATAATACTGCTTTTATTAAATATGTCCTGGGTTTTAGTGAGAAAGCAAAATATATCGTAGAAAGTCCTGACAAAGTACAGGCACGTATTACAATATGTCTGCGCGATGCAATCAGTTTGTCACGAGAGCCCTCGTGGTCGAGAGGTCTAGATGGTTAGGTCTCACTTCGGTGGCCCGGGTTCAAATTCCGTTGCTTTTTTTTTATTTTTTAAGGTTATGTTTCTAAACATTCTTTTTTCTTGATTTTGGGTATGCTTTGGGTTAGTTGTGGTTAGCCCATGGTTAGTTTTCTATTCTTGGGCCCCCGTAGCGAGCGAAGCGAGCGGAGGGCCATGCGAAAAGTGAAATATTATTTGTTGTAATACGTGTCCGTACTTTGTCAGCACTTTCTATGATATATTTTGCTATATCTAACTAAAAATCATTAGATATTTAACAAAATCCGTATTATAGTGAATGAAGAAGGCCTGCAAAATAAAGTTTTGGTGCGTAGCAGTTTAAAAACACTCTTTTAAACGAAGCGTCAAAACTGTAGGCGGATCGACCAATAGGAGAGGCCGATTTTTAAATAGTGCACTATATAGGATCTTAAAACGCACCTCATTTTAGAGTCTCAGCTTTCCTTTAATTCCGCTAGATGTAGCGAGTTACAGTATGTTTGGCGAGCGGATAAATCGCACTATGTATTCCACGTTAATATTGGTCACGATTGGATTTGGATACAAATAGTACATTTATCGAGTGGTTTGCATGAATTGACTTGAAATGAGATTATGACAACGCTGCCTTCAGTCAGTGAATTTAGGTGTTACTTAGCTTGCACTTTGAGAATGCTCTTATCGTATTTAGTTAATTTTAAATTGGTTTTGCGCTACGTAATATCTAGAGGCCTGTTCATTTGGTGTGCTCTCACTAGTCTAAGTGGCTTGGAGCAGGTGATCGATGTTCATTTGGCTCGCTTGCGGATAGATTCAAAATACCACTTTCCTTCCTGCGTGCGCGCGCACCAATCTTGCATTCGCGCCAAGTCTTCGCGATCCAATAAGTTTGTCGCAAGAGCTCTCATGGTCGAGAGGTCTAGATAGTTGGGTCTCAATCCGGCGGCCCGGGTTCAAATCCCATTACTTTCTCTTACTTTTTTTTCTTGATTTGGGTATGTCTTGGGTTAGTTTTGGTTAGGACCTGCTTGAGCCCCCGTAGCGAGCGGAGGGCCATGCGAAAAGTGAAATATGCGCAAGAACGGAAGTGATATTTTGAATCTATCCGCAAGTCTGCTTTACGTGTGGGCTTCACTGGACGGGATTCACCCAATGAGACCCCTGTCCGGGTTTGGCAAGAGCTGGAGCGACCCTACCAGGTTGGTTACACCCTGGTAGACAGAGATACTATTTTTATAACCTTCATCTAAAAGGCAGCAGCAGCAGATAACCTCCAGTATGTCGAGTATATGGACGTTCACAATCACCTAAATCTTGTACATGCACGGGGCTCAACCCCTCGGCGGTCCCCGAACGCACACCACGCGCCCCGCTAACTGATCATATATGTATATGAAGCTGTAGACGAAAGGGCCGATACCCGACACGTGTTTACTCGAGTGAGAACGAACCGGAAGTCAAAGTGGGGTTATATTATTATTTTATATTCCGGGGTTTTTGTTGATTATTTGTCATCTTTCTACTTTTGCTCCAACTGCTCCACCTCCAGACTAGCTGCAAGTACAGCATGATCTAACTGATCTCGAGCAGAGTGCTCCATTTAGCCGCTTAGAGTAGTGAGAGCAGACCAAATGAACAGGCCTAAAAACTCAATATTTTTAGGGCCGCCCGATCCATTCATATGCAGGGTTGCAATAGTAGCTAAACACCACGCACCGAACGAGTTTTGTTATTTACCCTTGTCTATACGGTCTACCGAAATGCTTTCGAAAGGCATCATGGCAAGGTCTAGTGGTACGATCCTGGGTTTCGGATAGGGCGTTCCGCGTTTGATTCACGTCGTCAGCAAGAGGCTTTCTTTTAAAAAAAAAAAGAAAGAGGCTTTTTGTATATTTTTTTACGTTATGTTCATTTCTTTTTTCAAATTTGGGTGTTTTGTTTGGTTGCGTCCCGAAGCGAGCGGAGGCCCATGCATGAAGTTAAGATGACTTTGAAAGTCGTTCGGGCCTGATCACGACTCAGGATCATTTGGTTTGCGTGAGGTTTAGCCTTAGACAAAGAATTAAGAGGACAGATAACATGGGAAAAAAACCTGTTACCAGCTGCCACATAAATTACTGGGTAACTTCAATAAATTAATTGAAATTATAAGTAATAAATAATAATTAATAAGTTAAAGTAATTTTCAGTCGTAAAATAACATGGCCATTTTATAGGTACAGTATGAAAAATATATTACCTACGCCTCTGTTGAATGACTCTCATTGAAGAAGATTTATGGCTTTATTGATTATTTGATGACTGAAAAAATCCAAGATCGGGTATCAAATTACTCTCGATAATTAAATAAACATCCCTACCATGATATACTCAGAGGTAACACAATGTGTGCATTATGCATTATTATTAAAACAAGAAATATGCAAATAAACTACAAGGTCAGTAGACAATAATTAACTGTGAAATGAAATTCCAGGCTCCTTCTTCTCACTTCGACTCTTGCAACCATATGCCGAACAATTTACCATTATGAATCTTAGTTTTTATCTCTCTTTGTTCAAAAACTCACAAAATAACTGCAAAATAGCACCGCCACAACAATAGATGTGTTTGCCACATAAATAATGGCCGCCGCTTTGAAAAGGTTTCAATTTCCATATGGAGTATTAAATATATGTCAATTTCAGTACATTGGCTTAATGTCATGCGCGATATCCTTACTCCTACCTAATCTAGGGTTTAGCTGCTAGTCAGGGTTGCCCATATACGTATATGGGGTTGCCACATTGTGTATTCAGTCAATGAAAAAAAAATTGAGTTGTTTCAACTATTTAACTTCTATACTCCGAAAAACCTTTTTTTGCTTCCTAAACCGAACAATTCACGTTGGGTTTCTGGTAATTTTAACCTTGTTTTTAGGAAACCTACGAACGGCAACTTCTTTGGTACCAGGCGAACCCAAGGAGCCACATATTATAACAGAAGTGCCAGGACCAAAATCAAAACAACTTTTGGAAGATTTGAATTCTATTAACGTGAGACTATGATACTCGTGATAACTTACATTAATTGTTGCTTGTATTATTTTTGCTGGAAATTTCCAAGCAAGAAGCTAATTATAACGGAGAGAATATCATGTAAAATGCGTGTTAAAAACTGAGCCATATATCAAAGACAATGTAATATTATAATTAGCTTACTATCCATTGGTTAGTTAATATGTTTATGTGCAGCTACAATTTCAACTTACCTAAGCTTTTGAAAAGTGTAGGTTCATGCGACCTTAATTACTGATATGCTATTGACAGAAAATTATTTCAAAGACTTTAAGAAAAATTCACCCTTGGCACAACTTGATTAATTTTCTTTACAAATACTGCCCTATGCTTGTCAAAATATCTGCATAAACTCTTATTTTAGCAAAGCGGTTCGGTACAGCTTTTCGCTAATTATGATAAGTCCATCGGGAACTACCTCGTAGATGTGGATAACAATGTGTTCCTAGATGCTTTCACTCAAATCTCTTCCATTCCCATCGGATACAATCATCCCGAATTATTAACGGTATTTAACGATGACCACAAGTTGGTAAGTATTATATTTATATGAATATGCCATACCCAGTAATTTGTAGACAGTGTACAATATGAATAGATACCAGGACCAGCAATACTTCAAATTTGCTCTTGTATATTATGCAAAACTATTGCATAGATCCGGTGATATTTAAGCTTTCTAATGTTATTTCTAGTTTTACTTTTCATTACTAATAAAGGCCTGAGGCCTAGTTTCAACTTTAAAAAGTTATTGTTATGTTGTTATTGTTGTTGTGACAGGATGGACAGGAATGATACACGTCACACGTCATTTGTATTGTCTACTTGAAGCATTGTTGCCAACAACTACATAACTGTCCAAACTTAAAAACCAAAAAAAGATAGCTATGAAACCGATAAAATAGCTATAACTTTATTTCTGTCAAATAAAATGATTTCTTTGGGCTATAGAATTGCCCTTTACAGCGGTGCTGTGAGTAAATCGATAATAGGTTTTGTAAATTACACTATTGGCAACACTAAGTCAAAATTTATCTCTTGGCATTTTCTTCGGCGTGAGGCAAAATCCCATCTCGTAAAACGTCGTGGTGATCTGCTTGTTATTTCAATGATTGTTCAAACTTATTTTATATCTCTTATTTATACAAAAATACTCTCGAAATCAGAAAGATTACATCTTTATGTACAATTTAAAATTTACATTGACTCGTAGACAAAAAATGGCTCTTTATTATCGCTTTAGGATTCTCGTGAATGACTTGTTAAGCATGCCTCTACATTTCATCATTTAAGTTTGTACTGTAAGAAGATATACCTTCCTTTCATTAAAACGAAATAAATGACATCGTTGCCCGTACCACATCAGAAGGCTTCTGAGTTGCGTGCGCATCAAATTGTGGACCAAATTGTCTAATATTACACTTCACGCATGGCCCTCTGCTCGCTTCAACAAAAACAAACCAAAACTAACCCAAGGCATGCCCAAAATGAAGATTTTTTTTTATTCATAATATTAAAAAAAAAAACATATCTTGCCACTAGAATCGAATCCGGGCCGCCGTATTGCAGACACAGCCAACCACTAAGCTCCGAGACCAGTTGACAGAAATTCGCTAGACTAGAAATATGGCGCTTGCCAACAATGTAATGCGCGCGTAACTCTGAAGCCCTCTAATGTGGTACGGGAAACATCTACTGAATACATGTACATTGTTAATCTAGTAAAATGAAGTGTAGATAATGTTCGATAGTTTTCTGTTGTGAAAAAGAAGTCTTGTTTCGACATAAAGCTATAAATTTTATTTTAAAGAGAGCGCTAATAAACAGGCCGGCCTTGGGCGTATTCCCCGGGCACGACTGGCCTGAAAAGCTGAGGAGTATCCTGCTAAGCATATCACCAGGATTGCCTCAAGTTATGACCATGATGTGCGGTTCGTGCTCAAACGAAAATGCATACAAAGCTCTATTTATCAGTTACCGATCTAAAGAAAGGGGAGAAAATGTCGATTTTAGGTAAGATACTTTGTAAAATTGGAGGAACTGATATAGCATTGAAGATTATTGTGATTTTTAGTGAATTGGACAATACTTCTTGCATGGTAAATCAACCGCCCGGCTCTCCACATCTTTCGCTTTTGTCGTTTCATGGCGCCTTCCATGGACGAACCATGGCTACTCTTGCCACTACACATTCCAAGGCTATCCATAAACTGGACGTACCTTCTTTGGACTGGCCTATAGCACATTTTCCAAGGTACAAATCATATATCTAATTATCTTCATTTAGATACCGTGAATGTAAGCTAGAATGTCGGTGTTGAGGTTTTAAGAGTTTAGAAACCTTTTTATATCCAGAAAACGTATTGGATATATGCGGTTTAAAGACCAGTTTTTAAAGAGAAAGTTCGTTGTATACAGGCAATCTTTGAATCCATAAGTGGTATAGGTGCCAAGAACTATTAATTGATAACCGAAATGGCGTCAGTGATTCCAAGATCGTAAAATATAACAAAGCAAAAAGCACTTCTTTAATTCTCCGTTGAATTCATCGGTTGACGTTGACATAGCATGGCATCAAACTGGTAAATCCACCGGTCAATTTAAGAAAGAGCCTTAAAATTCGATTACAAAAACAAGTTGACAACACTGGCTGGAAGCTGAATGTCGAGAATAAATATTGATAATTACGTTTTCCCTTTGTGTACCGCTGATTTCATTTTGCTGAAGAAGCTCCGATCAATCAAGGCTATAACGAACCTATAAATTGAAATTGATTAAATCTCATTGTAAATGACCGGTCAATCTGACACTGAAAACACTGTAATATCAGCTGAATGCTCAATAGTCTCTAGTGGCAACACTGGCAAAGACAAAACATTGCGAGTAGCGTCTGGGACTTAGACAAGGAAAGAAGAGGACAGATAACATGGGAAAAAGCCTGTTACCAGCTGGCACATAAAATACTGGTTAACTTCAATAAATTAATTGAAATTATAAGTAATAATTAATAAGTTAAAGTAATTTTCAGTCGTAAAATAATATAGCCGTTTATAAAATATATTACCTACGCATCTGTTGAATGACTTTCCTTGAAGAAGATTTATGGCTTTATTGATTATTTGATGACTGAAAATATCCAAGATCGAGTATCAAATTACTCTCGATAATTAAATAAACATCCCTTCCATGATATACTCAGAGGTAACACAACGTGTACATTATCCATTATTATTAAAACAAGAAATATGCAAATAAACTACAAGGTCAGCAGACAATAATTACCTGTGAAATGAAATTCCAGGCTCCTTCTTCTCGCTTCAACTCTTGCAACCATATGTCGAACAATTTACCATTATGAATCTTAGTTTTTATCTCTCTTTGTTCAAAAACTCACAAAATAACTGCAAAATAGCACCGCCACAACAATAAAAGGCTTCAATTTCAGTACATTGGCTTAATGTCATGCGCGGTATCCTTACTCTTACCTAATCTAAGGTAAAATTCTAATTTTTGGTTTGATACCTATTGGAAACACTGTAATCAGCTGAATGTTCAATAGTGTCTGGTGGAAACACTGGCAAAGACAGGACGGTAAGCGAGAAGTGTCTTAGGCACCTACTAATTTCGATGCGAAAGCTACGGACATGCGTAATGGCCGAATGTATCGGAATTATCCATGTTTTTAAGGTCTAGCGAAATGCTTCCAGTGGTGTCGTAGTTAGACGTTCTGATTGTCATTTGTACACCGCCGATTCGATTCCCGTCGGTCACGGCGCATGTTATGCTTACCTTATAAGGTTATGTTTGTTTTTTATTCAGTCATTTTTTTCTCCTAATTTTGGGCAAGCCTTGCCAGCTAAGCCATAATAAAATATATTCTTGGTTCGTCATTACGCATGTCCGCAGCTTTCGCATCGAATAGTTAGTAGGTTCTCTAGTCTCGTCGTTAACCGTCATACGCTCATATGCAGTGTTGCCGTATGTCTCACATAACTCTTGTTGTTAAACGTCATAAACATGGAGCTAGCTCTAGCACGACACCTAATGATCCCAATGTATTATTTCTTATTTCACTTCACGTATGACGATCGTTTAGTTCGCTACGGGAGCTCAAAGAACAGGAACTAATCAAAACTAACCCAAGGCATGCCCAAAATGAAGAAAATTACAAATATGACCTTAAAATATTAAAAAAAAACCGACAAGAATTTTCTCCGGGCCGCCGTATCACAGGCCTAGCATCTAACTCCTGAACCACCAGAGCACTTTCAGACATTTTGTTAGCTAGCGTCTTCAGATAGCGGTATGTTTTGAACTTTTCTGATAACTTTCGGCGACCTAAGTTATTTCGCATAGCCCTTCTCTCGCTCCAGGGCGCAACCAAACAAAACTAACCCAAAATCAAGGATTTTTTTTTACAAATATAACCTTAAAAAAGGATTAAAAACAGATCGGCACTCAAGGAGATCGAACGAGCCTCCTTCGCATCAATCACGAACACACTATCTAACAACTGAGGTACCAGACCATTGGAAACAATTCAGGGTACCGCGAAGATATGGGTAATTCTGCCGATTTGGCCAACGTCGGATCGCGTTGTGGAACCGAACAGAAAAGTTTAAAACAGACCGCTGTCGGAAGACGCTTCTAATTTATTGCATCGCATAGACATCGGTAAACTGAAGGCTGATTGGGTACCGTGCTAGGTCTAGCTCTAAATACTATATAAAAATCGGCCTATCCTATTGGTCGATCCGCATGGCCCGCCGCTCGCTACGGGGGCTCACGAAAGGGACACTAACCCAAACTAACCTAAGACATACCCAAATCAAGAAAGAAACTATTTAGAAACATAATCTGTAAAAAGAAATAAAAAAAGCAACACGAGGGAACCCAGGCCAGCCAGGTGGGACCCAACGATCTAAACCTCTACACCACGAGAGCTTTTGACAGGAAATGATTGCATCACAAAGACATATTGTAACACGAGATGGATCGACCAATAGGAGAGGTCGATTTTTACATAGTGCACTATTTGTGTAAAGGATCTTAAAATGGTGCGCATCTCATTTATAGCTATACCTAGCACAGCACCTAATCAGCCTTCAGCTTACCGATGTCTTTGCGGTGCAATGAATTGTCTGGAAGTGCTCTGGTGGTTCATTTTGGGGATGCCTTGAGTTAGTTTTGGTTAATTCTTGTTGGTTGCGCCCTCGTAGCGAGCGGAGGTCCAAGCAAAGCCATAATAATACCCATTCTTGTTTCGCCATTACTCATGTCCGCAACTTTCGCATTAAAGAGTTAATGGGTTCTCTAGACTCTTGTCGTAATCTGATAAATTTGGCTTACACAACATAAGTGTTTAGCGGTCCCACTTAATTTTCGATGCGAAAGTCGTGCATGCGTAATGGCCGAATGTATCGCAATTATTCATGTCTTTACGGTCTAGCGAAATTCCTTCAACGCCTCGGTGGTGTAGTAGTAGCTTGTAATTTCTGCGCTGCGGGTTCGAATCCCGTCAGTCGCTATTAATTTACTTTTTTTTCTAATTTTAGGTAAGCCATGGGATAGTGTTGGTTAGTTCTTGTTGGTTGCGCCCCCGTAGCGAGCGGGGACCATACAAAGCCATAATAATAATAATAATACCTATTCTTATTTCACGATTGCGCATGCTCGGATTTCGCATCGAAAATTTAATGGAAGCGCTAGACGCTTGTTCACATAATTTCATTTCATGCCATCGGCAATACTGCTCAATTAGTGCTCATCTCATACGTCAAACGTCAATTAAAGTAGTAAATAGTAAACAAAAACAAACACAACACAACTTGGTAATATTTTTGCAACGAAAATCTGCAATAATGTTCAGATTTAAAAAGAAAAAAACACAAGAAATATATGTTTTCATATAAAATGCAAAAAACAGTGTTTACATGTTGAATATCTTAACTTTTTTTTATACAGCACTAGTTTTCCTGACTATTTGGCTTTTTTTTTGTCTAGTAGTAAGTACTCTAGTCCTTTAGTAACTAATTATAGTCACACCATCAGAGTTAGAATACTAATTGAATACTTCATCCAAATAATTGCTTATAAAATAGATATAAATATCCATTGGATGAAAACGTCAGAGACAACCAAGCCGAAGACCAAAAATGTTTGGCCGAAGTCGAAGACTTGATACAGCAATACAAAAAAAAGGGAGTACCTGTCGCCGGGATAGTGGTGGAGCCGATTCAATCGGAAGGCGGTGATAATGAAGCTTCTCCCCAATTTTTCCAAGTAAGACATTATTGTGATTCAAATAAATAAGTAGCTCATGTCGTTGCTTTGTTCTAGGGCCTTCAACAAATAGCAAAGAGAAACGGAGCTGCACTGTTAATAGACGAAGTACAAACGGGTGCGGGAGCCACAGGCAAAATGTGGTGCCACGAATATTTCAATTTAGAAACTCCACCAGATATTGTCACATTCAGCAAAAAAATGCTTACGGGAGGATTCTTTCATAATCTTGACATGAGGTAGGTAATTTTCTTCTCTTATAACCATTAGATTATAGGACAACTACATAATGTAAATACACACACTGCAGCAAATGCGTTATTACTGCACTCTCGTGTAAATTGGAATTAAAGTTGAAAAGTAATTACAGTAAGTATAATCATGATATTAAGGTTTATTTTAGGAGTGCAATTTTGCTAGCTCGATAATTAAATTGAAGTACAATGCAAGAGTTCCCATTACTTTTCATCTTCGATCACGGCCTCTTCGACACGTTTGTCTTGTACAATGGTGTCGATCCCGTAGTCGCGCGGATCGTCGCTGAATTTACAATAATCGGTGAAGAAGTCCAAGTACTCGGCTTCGGTCGACGTCAGCTCTCGGGGCGGTGCCGCTAATTGACGTCGCTGCTCGTGCGGCGGCGATCTTTTTTTCAGTTCCTTGCCCGTCGTTTTTTGGAACGGCGGCGCGAACGCCCTGTTCAGTTTGTACGTGAGCTGTTCGAGTTCGGCGTATTGCTTCGCGGCTTTTTCCGCCAGTCTCATCACCATCATTTGCTCGGCGTAGCAACCGCTTTCTAGTAAAGCGACTTGCTCGGCTGGTACCTGTTGAATAATAATAAGATTAGTTTGGATTAGGTTAACAGCATTAAGTCGTAACAACTACATTATTGATCAAATATTTGCAATTGCATTTGAGCCATTGTCTGTCTGCTCTGGTCTTGTTGGTGACTTTGATAAAATAGACATATGCAATTTTCCTCTTAAGAAGGGTGCATTTAGGAAAACGATTTAAAAGGAAAAGTGGAAAAACTGGAAACTAAAATGAAAACATCAGAAAATAATCCAAAAATTAACAAAATGGAGGAAACAATCAAAATGCTAAACAACAAGCTAGATTTATCCCTGAAGCAGAAAGAAGAAAAGCCTGTAGATGAGGAATCAAAAATAATGGAAAAGTCCACATTCAGAGACATTTAAAGTGTATGAATGCATTTCAAGCTTGATCGAAAATCACCTTGAGAATCATAATGAACAACTAGCTATTAAACTAGACTCAGTTGATAACACTATTAAAAGTATTAATTCAGAGCTTGTACCCTTTCTAACAAATAATCAGGCAGAAAACAAAACAGCAAAAAACACAGAAATATTCCCTCCTTTGGCCAGAACAACAAAACACTGCCCTTGAGACAGCCCTCCACAAAGTGAACTATCACCACAAACAGCTACTATCCCCAGACAGATCAATATCAACCGAAAACAAAACAATGATGCCAAAAATGGACCTAGGGGCGCCTATAAAACAAAACCAGGACAGGAATCCAGCACAACCTCACCTGGAATATCAGTAGTAGAGAGTAGACGCTACTTTTTTGTGTCTCGACTAAGTCCCAATGGACCAAATAAGAAGGCATCTAACAAAGAACCAGATAAATGCACTTGACATTCAAAGACTGGAAACTCAATCTACCAACTGCCTTCTGTCTATATTAATGTCTATATTAATAAAAAATTGCACAATACAGAGGGACATATATAGTACGATTGATAATAATAGCGTCACAGGAAGTATACATAAATGGTTAAAATGAACATTAAAAGTACAAAAATAACACAATTTGTTTAAAACCTATAATTTAGAAGTTCTTGAACTGTATAGGGTTCAATTCTCAATATAATATCTTTAATACTACTCTTAAAACTATTAAAATTCTTGTCCAGTTTAACACAAACAGGCAGAGCATTAAAGAACTTAATACAGGAATAGGTTGGTCCCTTTTCAGTAGCTGTCAATCGATGTGGAGGGAAATTAAGTCCCACATACCTAATGGGTATATTGGTTTGTGACTCAAACTCAGCGAACTTTTCCCATTGTTTGAAGAAAAACAGCAGACACTCACATATGTACAGACCAGCAAGCGTTAAGAAGCCCAAGTTCCTGAAACTTCCCCTACATGAATCCCTTATTCCCAAGTTGAGCAGTGTTCTTATTGCTCGCTTTTGTGCAACAAAGACCCTTTCGGCATCTCTGCTTCCCCCCCAAAAGATGATGTCATAGTTGAGAGTGGAGTAAATGTTGGCATAGTACACCGTTTTAAGGCGGTCAATATTACTCCCCTTAGGGAGTAGCATGCCGAACTGACCTTTTGACACACATTGTTGACCTGTTCCACCCAGTAAAAATTTTGGTCTATATGTATGCCCAGAAACTTTGTGTGCATGGACAAAACGTGGGGAACATTATCTGTCAGGGAGATTACATCTGGGATGTCATTGTTCTTCCTTTGGGTACGAAAACAGACAATGTTAGTTTTGCTGGAATTTAGAACCAACCTATTTCTAGTGAACCAGAACCTTTTAATCGTTCAGCTCGAAAAGCGGAGAGGCAATTGTCAACAAGTTCGTGTCGTCCGCATAGTTTATTAGGTGTGATTCATCATCAAGAATTTCGTTTGCCGAGTCATTTACATAGATAATGAAAATTAGAGGACCCGCGACTCCGCCCTGAGCAATGCCAAGGAGAAGCACGAATGGCGCCTTCTGCTAGCAAACAGGCAAGGTGTTCGTACTGTGAAAAATCAATTAGGGAGAGCTCGCCATCAATTTCATGTCGTTCCTGCTTATCATGGTTTCACAAGGGCTGCTCTGGTCTTACTAGCCCCGAATTTAACAAGCAGGCATCCATGTGGAATAATTCAAAAGAGACTACTTGGACTTGCGGCTCCTGTCTGGAAGATACCAATAGCCTACGATCGGCTAGTAAGCATAACTCTAAGTCAAGCTCTCGGCACTCCATCGGCCCGGGCGTTGCTCCCTCCCAGAGTGTTCCTAGCTGTGACGTGCCCTCTAACTCTGCAATCAGTAACCAAGTCTCGCTGAACGACATCATGAAGAAGTTGCTGTACATCGAATCTCAGCACGCTATACTTCTTACTAAATATGAGGATCAAATTAAAATAAACACCGAACTCAGATCGGAGATTGCTGATATAAGACGCCAACTTTCTGCTAATTGCGGCGCTGATGGCCCTGCATCGAACCCTCAAGTTCAGGAGAGTGGTATATTCGGAGAGGTGCTGCAGAGGCAGGCTCGTATGAACAACCTAATGATATTTAATCTGCGTCTGGAAGAGGGAGCTCCCGAGTTGGACCAGATTTCCTCGCTGCTGTCTGACGGGACCTCTCGTAGGATCGTGGCTGCTGATGTTTCCAGGGTCGGTAAACCAAATCGTAACGGTCACAAGCCTCTGAAAGTGACCCTCTCTAGCTCGGCGACGTGTCGGCTGTGTTGAGGAGCCGGAGAAAGTTTATCGACGCCCATCAGATCTACATCGAGGCTGACCTATCTCCAGCTCAGCTGAAACAACTTCAGGATACAAAAGATGAACTGCGGGTTCGCCGTACAAACGAGGAGGAAAATCTCATTTTGAGGTATGTTAACGGTATTCCAACAATAACTGCAAAAAACCGAGAACCCTTACAATCTCAACTAACGACTTAACCTGCTGCTACCAGAATGTCAGGGGTCTACGTACTAAGACGCATAGATTTTACAGTTGCGTGGTCTCCTCAGATTATGACGTCATTGCTGTCACCGAGTCCTGGCTCCAGCCGGATATCCTGGACTCAGAACTTTTTCCAGACTCATATATTATATACCGCTCTGATAGAAGAATAGACCGAATGGACGAATCCAGAGGAGGGGGAGTCATGTTTGGTCTTCACAATAGGCTCAGTTCTGAACTACTGGATCTTTCAAATATCAGTAACACCGTGCCAAATATAGACTTCTTAGGTTGTAAGCTCACTTTAAATTATTTTCTATTTTACGTATTTATTATATACGACGCCGAAACTTTTTTTGACCTCCTCTCGTCACTAGACATAATGCTTTCTAAAAACTTAATTTTTCTGGGCGATTTCAACATTCCCTCCTTTTCATTCACTGTTCCTTTTGGTCCCAGACACAAAGGTTTACTAAACCTCAGCGAGTTCCTCAGCCTTAAACAGTATAATACTGTCCCAAATTTAAACAATCGTTTCCTTGACCTTGTTTTCGCCAACTTTGCGATTAATGTAACTCATAATGAAGTGCCTCTGGTCGAGGAGGATCCACATCATCCTGCTTTGTCTCTTGATTTTCAAGCGGTACTTCCTCATGCCGTCAAACTTCCTGTGAACAACGCTCAACCACCCCGCTTCAACTTTCGTAAAGCTGATTATCCCAGGTTGTATGCATCGTTATTGCACACTGACTGGTCTCGCGTTCTTGAATCTCCTGATGTTGTCAGCGCATGTCAGTCTTTCTATGAGATTCTTAATAATAGCTTTGCTGCCTGTACACCTCTTAAGCAACCCAGAAGAAGGCGTTTTCCGTCTTGGTTTTCAAGAGAATTGATTGACAACATCCTCAGGAAAGAAAGATTGCGTCGTCAACTTCAGACGCGCGACTCTGCCTTCTACCAGACAAAGTATAGTTCTTTGCGTAGGCTAATTAAATCACTAACTCAGAGGGACTATAAGGACTTCATTGGGACTGCTGAGCGAAATATAAACAACAACCCCTCCAATTTTTGGTCTTTCGTTCAAAGTAAAAAGGCTCAGTCTCGCATCCCAGCCACCATGAACTACTCAAATCAGCCTGTCCATGGGCCTCATAATATCGTATCTGCCTTTGCTGACTTTTTTGGAAGTGTCTATGGGCGACCCGAGCACGTGGATTTGTGCGCTCAAACGGAACACTGTGAGCTCATTGACATTCCCACAGTCACTTCCGAGGAAGTAGAGTCGGCTTGCAAAATGCTGAAAAATAAATCAACATATGGGCCGGACGGAATTCCCAGCTTTTTGGTGAGAGACTGTTCCTCAGTCATGAGTGCTCCTCTTTGTCATATTTTCAACTTGATCTTGGGCACTGGTGTGTTTCCGGAGGTTTGGAAGATTGCCAGGGTTTGCCCTATTCTCAAAAAAGGCGATCCATCTCTAGTAGAAAATTATCGTTGCATTTCCATATTATGCAACTTTTCCAAGGCGCTAGAGATTGTCTTACAGAAATACCTATTCTTCAAAATACGTAACAGATTGTCAGTTCATCAACACGGCTTTTTTTCCAGAAGATCATGTATGACTAATCTCTGCTCTTTCTCCTCTAACGTCTGCGACGCCCTTAACCGCAGAAGTCAAGTGGATGTCATTTACACAGACTTTTGCAAAGCATTTGATCAAATTGATCATCACATTTTACTACGGAAGGCATCTGACCAGTTCGGTTTCTCCAACAAACTTATCTTAGTATTGGAATCTTATCGTCGTCAATTTGTCGAAATCGAGGGTTTTACATCGGAACCTTTTGTACCGACGTCAGGTGTCCCACAGGGGTCCAACCTGGGGCCACTGCTGTTCAACATATTCATCAACGATCTGGTCTCTCTGATAGACTGCAGCTCTCTCGCCTATGCTGACGATCTGAAAATTTTCCACCGCATCGATGCATTCGAGGACCACGTGTCTCTTCAAGCCAGTGTTAATACGGTCAGTAGGTGGTGTGTGGCTAACAGACTTCGCTTAAACATCTCCAAGTGCAACGTTGTTTCCTACTCTCGATCGAAAAATGCAAGTCTTTTTAATTACACCATAAATGATTGCACCTTGATTAGGCGTACTACGGTGAGGGATCTAGGTGTTGTTTTCAATGAGAAATTCTGTTTCACCAGTCATATCGATCAGATGGTGGCTAACGCTTCTAGAGCTTTGGGTTTTATACTGAGAACTTGCAAACACTTTTCAAACGTATCCACCCTTAAGCTCTTGTATTACTCCTTCGTGAGATCAAAGTTGGACTACGGTTCTATTATTTGGTTCCCTATATATAACTGCCACGCTTACTCAGTCGAGTCAGTTCAGAGGCGCTTCCTAAAATACTTAATGTTCAGGGAAGATGGCTCTTATCCTCAGCGAGGTCTGAACCATGATCTTATCCTGTCGAGGTTTGCAGAGTTGCCTTTGGCGGTTCGTCGCGACTCTTAGTCATTATCATTTCTCCATAAGCTTCTTTCCTCTAAAATCGACTGTCCACTTCTGTTGGAACGTATATCATTTCACGTACCCCGCAGTGGTGCCAGACATCAACCTACTTTTTCGCTTAAATTTGCGAGGTCAAATATCATATCCCAAAGTCCCATTTACAAAATGTGCCACAATTTTAATCGCATTTCCGCTTTTTGCGACATAAACTTCGACAGCTTACCAACTGTTTTGAGGTACCTGCGAGAGGCGTCTGGTTACTCCCTTTAGTTTATTAGTGTTATGTATACCAATGTGTATTATATATATTTCCTTTTTTTATAATTACGTATATACATCTATTAACGTTGTGATTTGCTGTTATTATTATCGTAACTTGTTATGTGCTTGTATTGATTAGTTAGCATTTGTAGGATTTTACTTCCTCTTGTCATATATATACTTATTTGAATTTCCTGTAATTGGGCCTTTGGGCCTGTTGGAAATATATGGCTATTTATTTATTTATTATTTATTTATAAAAGCCGCAACTCCTCAGAAAGGTGTTTCTGGCCTTTGGACTCAATGAGAACCCTCTGTTTCCGATCTGAAAGATATGAGCGGGTCCAGTCTAAGGCTGGTCCTCGGATCCCATACCTCTCCAACTTATCAGCCAGAACTCCATGGTCAAGGCTGTCAAATGCCTTGGACAAGTCCAAGAACAAGCCAAGAGACAACTTTCCCTCCTCAAAACCCCCCAGAATTCTTTCAGCAAAGTCATAAATTGCCGTTTCGACCGACCTGCCCCTCAGAAAACCATGTTGTGTATCACTTATCAGCCCTTCCGAATAGAGGAAGCCCATAAGCCTAGTACACATGTGGGTAAACCAATGCCTCTAGTCTTAGTTATCTTACCAATAAGTGAGAAAGCAATATACGATCTTAATCTCTTAGATAACATAACTGTAAGAGTTGAAAGTCAACGCACCAAATCTCGTGACACGCAGTGCCACAGGTGCCAGTTGTATGGTCACTCGGCATTCAAATGCCAAGCTGACCCCTTATGCGTTAGATGCGCTGATTCGCATCTAACCAGTGAATGTCCTAAGGTCAAGGAGAAGTTGCCTGACCCAAAATGTGCACTCTGTGGTGGTGCACATACCGCGAACTACTCAGGTTGCGAGAAGCACCCCAAAAACATACGCTCCAAGGCCACGGCAACGCCTCCAGGTCCTCAGGGCACCAGGTCACCTCCAGCGAGCTTTAAGTGGGGCTCGCAGGACAATTCTAAATTGGCTGCTACCGGAGCGCCACCTAACAATACAGAATTCAATCCACAGATGTTCGATTTTATATCATCCATGCATGCGTCCATGCAGACGTTCATGCAGTCTATGCAGAATCAACTGCAACAATTAAACCTATGATTGCATCTAACAACAATGCCCGCGGTTAAATTTGACCCAGCTTATCTTTCAGTGGTTACAGTGAACATTAACGACATTAAAGGCAAGAAGCCTGAATTGCTAAACTTTCTTGAAAACCATAACGTTGATGTGCTTCTTATTCAAGAGACATGGCTCAAAGGCCAGCGCTTCACAGTTCCAAATTACCAAGTGTTCCGCAATGATAGAGTGGGCAGAGCCGGCGGCGGTACATTAGTTCTTATTAAGAACTGCTATACTGCTTGGGCTCTGCCTGGTCCTCAAAATAACACCATTGAAGGTACCTACGTTAAGATCAAACTTATGCAAAGCTTTCTAACTGTCGGCTCGGTTTATTGTAGCCCAAATGCCAACATAACAGACCAGAACCTAGCGGACCTACTTACTGACGACAAACCAATCCTCTTAGGCGGCGACTTGAACGCTAAACACTGTGAATGGGGCTGCAGGATCAATAACACCCGTGGGCTCGCCGTGAGACGGCTTGCGCGGCACCTGAACTTCGCAGTGTTGGCGCCAAGAACGCCTACTCATATCTGGGACAGGGGCCCCTCCGAAATTCTAGACATTTTCCCAGCAAAACAGACTGACGTCACGTCGACTCCAATCGCGATTCCGGCCCTATCTTCAGATCATCTCCCTGTGTTAATTGAGTATGGTAATCCGCTCTCAAGAGGGCAGGGATATGTATCAAAGACTTGCCACAACTGGCATAGGTTCCAAAACATTCTCAAAGACTCTCCTCCGATAGACGACATACCAAACGTAGACGCTCTGGAGAGGGCAGTAGACTCACTGACAGAACTAATAACTCAGACAGTAGCTCTAACCTCAATCACTAAGACTTCCAAGTTTTCAAAACATGGAAGACTACCGCCTGAGATCATGTCCTTGATCCGTGAAAAGAACAGACTCAAGAACTTGGCTCGTCGGACTGGTGATCCGGCGGTCAAGGTCAGAGTCAACGTTCTTACTCAGCGGGTCAAGGATGCGATTTCGGACAAAGTGAGCGAGGATTGGACTGCCAAAACTCAAACTATAACTCACGAGGACAACTCAGTGTTCAAACTGACTCGAGCACTAACCAGAGGCAGCAGAAAACCGCTGCCTCACATAACTAACGACAATGTCACATATACAGACCCACTAGACAAAGCTGAACTGTTTGCAGAGGTTCTCTGTGAGCAGTTCAGTGAAAACAAGGACGGCCACACGGCCAAACATGACAGAATCCGACAGACAGTACAAATATTCGCGTCCATGCCAGTGGGCGTGAATCAGATACCGAAAACCGCACTGACTGACATTCAAGACATTGTGCGGCAAACTAACACACGAAAGGCCCCAGGGCTAGACGCAATAACTAACCTAACGCTGACTAAGCTACCGGACAACACACTCACGGACCTTGCGACAATCACAGACGCAATTATCACTCTGGGCCACTTTCCAAGCGCTTGGAAGAGGGCCAAGGTCATACTTATTAAGTCCTAACAAGGCGAGTAGTTATCGGCCAATAAGCCTTCTTTCGAGCCTTGGCAAGGTGACCGAGAGGATAATACTTAAACACATTAACAGATTCATAGATAATACACAGGTCCTACCCCCGGAACAGTTCGGATTCCGGGCAGGGCTTGGGACAACTAACCAGACGGTACGACTAGCCTCTGACGTACTCAGAGGCTTCAACAAACGTTGGCACACAGGTGCAATATTCCTAGACGTTAGGAAAGCGTTCAATAAGGTTTGGCATGACGGTCTAATCATTAAAATGATTAGACTAGGCATGCCAAATCAATTGGTCAAAGTAGTGCAATCTTATCTGCAGGACAGATCTTTCGTAGTTGCCTTGGACCAGGTAGAATCACATCACAAACCCATCAGTGCTGGGGTCCCCCAGGGCTCGCCACTGTCGCCGGCTTTATACAATATCTTTACGCACGATATCCCCAGAACAACAGTCACAAAATTCTATCTCTTTGCTGACGACACGGCCATAACTGCCACGTCTAAGAAGCCTCGCATCATATTATCTAGACTTAAGAGGCACATCAACGTCCTTGAAAGATGGTTACGGGACTGGAAAATTAAACTGAACCCGGGAAAAACCCAGGCAGTATTCTTTTCCAAGTCCCGTCTTGCCAACCCTGAAACCACTCTAAGATTGGCTGGGTCGAAGATAACCTGGCTGAGGCAAGCCAAGTACCTAGGGCTAATATATGACAGAAGACTTAACTGGACACAGAATACTAAAAAACTTGTGAGCAAGGCCAATAGCCAAATAGCGGCGCTATATCCTCTGCTAAATTCCAAGAGCAAACTCAGACTCACTACCAAGCTACTGTTATACAAAGCGTTCATACGCTCTGTCCTAACTTATGCGAGCCCCACTTGGAGCATCTGCCATGACCATCAACTCTTAACTATCGAGAGAATCGAAAATAAAGTTTTGAGAAACATACTAGACGCCCCCAGGTGCGTGAGAGGATCAATCCTCCACCGCGACACGGGCCTAGAGACATTCGAGTCTTTAAACTCTAGATTAATAGGCAACTATTTTGACAGAGTTGGAAGACTTAATGCTCCGATCCTTCGGCAGTCGCTGATCCCCTCTCGCCCTGGAAGCACTTACAAAGTGTCATTCGATTATATTAGGTTTCACAACCTACTCTGACACACACACTCAAGTACACATTCATCTGTACACCATCACAAACACTACATATTCGCTGCACGCTAGCTGATTAGGGTTAATACTCTGTAACATAGCGAGAGCTACCGAAGTCATGTCTATCTATGAAAGAACATACAAAAGAAGTTATAGGCATGGCCTGACTTACTACCTAACAGAACAGTCGCCATCTCAAACACCTTTGAAAAGGTAGACAACAGGCTTATTGGTCTGTAATTGTCAAGCTGGCTTTTGTCTTCCTTTTTGTATATAGGTTTTACAATAGCCAGCTTAAGTGTATCGGGAAAGATTCCATATGCAAATGAGTTGTTAATCACGTGGCACAGTGGCTCAGACACCTCCTGTGCACAGTGCCTCAACAAATGGGGGGATATGTCATCAAACCCAGCGCTCTTTTTGTTTTTTAATTTAGAGATTATTTGAGAAATTTCTGTGGGAGTGGTCGGGGTTAAAAACAAGGATTTGTTGTGCAATGGGATGTTGCATGAGAAGGGAATGTCACTGTGGCTCTCGATGAGTTTCGGAGCAGCCTCAACCATAAACCTGTTGGCTAGTTCAGAAGGGTCTCCCGGAATGTCGAGATTTTGGAGTCCACAAGATCTTCTAACCTCCCTAACCACCTGCCAAACACATCTCGACCTATTGGCACTAGCATTTATGCGGGAGACATAATGCTCTCCACGAGCCTCCTTCAGGAGGCAATTATATTGCCGTTTTTTAATTTTATATGCTGCGCTACTGAGCACAAGTAAGATGTCCAACTCATTTTTACATGCAATCAGCCGAGAAGTGGGTTGAAAAGATTTGGAAGATCTTGGTCTGACCCTGCAATTGACCAATGCGATACACTCATTAAGGAAGGAGTGAAGAATGTTTGCAAAGATTTCCCATTGCTCATCTACGAGAGGGTCTGGCAGCACACAAACACTTGTCCAGTCCTGAGAAGATAGGGATCTCTTGAACTTATTTTTATTTGGCATACTGAAGACTGTTTTGTTTTGTTTTTTGTTGTTGTTAAGTGTGTCTTACCTATATCTTCACAAAAAGAAAATCTCTGTGCAGTATGGTCAGATATGTGAGTGTCCACCACACAGATATACTAAAATACTTAAAAAAAAATACCCTTATTGCTCTACTAACAGAATTAATTAATATGAGCTTAACTGAAAACATTTATCCAACAAGCTTCAAAACAACCAAAATTGTACCCATTCCCAAAAAAGGAGATTGAAATGAACCAAATAATTTTAGACCAATTGCCTTAATTCCAATTATCTTCAAAGTATATGAATCAATTTTAAGAGACCAACTCTATAAATACTTGGAAAATGAAAACCTATTCAGAGGTTGCCAATATATTCAGAGAGGGCAAGTCAACCTCTCAAGCCATCCTGAGAATGTTGGGAGGCATTGTTGGTGCTTCCGAGAGGGGAACACATGAGCGTTGTGTTCTGTGACCTCTCGAAGGTATTTGACTGTGTTTCTTATAGCATCTTGATTGAGAAATTGGATTATTATGGTGTAAGTGGGCCAAGTAAGACCTAATCAGGAGTTATCTCAGTAACCACACAGATCACTTGCTTTAATGGATATTCAAGCAATGTGACAGTGAAACATGGAGTGCCACAAGGTTCTTTTTTGGCACCTATATTGTTCTTAATATACATAAATGACATAAAGCTCCTGAATCAAACTTAAGTTTATTTGCCGATGATACTGCATTATTCAATATGAACCAAAACTATCAAACTTTGCATACAAAAACAGAAGATATTTTGAAAAATTTGGCAGATTGGTTTATAAGTAAACCTACCCTTAACAAAGAAAAAAACATCTCAGCTTACATTCACCCTGAGACAAATAGATAAAATACAGGACCATGGATCAGAGGATATAAAGTTTTTGGATGTTTACCTGGTCCACACCTTAAGCTTTGAAAATCACATAGACCATTTGTCAGACCGACTTTTTAAAACAATTTTTTTATTGCGAAAGCTAAGGAAATTGGTTCCTTTTCCCATACTTTTAAACTCTTATCATGGTCTATTTCATTCAGTAGCCTGCTATGCCCTTGCGGCCTGGGGAGATTGTGCCCAGGCTGAGACTCTTCAAATTACAAAGGAGAGCTCTAGAGTGATCTGTGGGGTGGATTATCATATTATCAAGCGGATGTAAAAAGTAATTTACCGACTTACAGATAATGACAATATCATCAAGATTTGTGTTTGAATGTTTATTATATGCATATAACAATCAAAATGTGCTGCAAAGAAATAATGATCATCATAACCATGACACCAGACATAACAACCATATTAGACCAGAGTTTTTAAGATTACCAAAAATCTAGACTATCTACAAACTGTTTCTCTGTTCATTTCTTCAATAAATTGCCACTATATATTAAAGAGTTATCACTGTCAAAGTTTAAAAGTAAACTTAAGCAAATTTTGACTGCAAATCCTTTGTACAAACACAATGAATTTTTTTCCATTGACTTGAGTATTTCATGCTAAATCTGAAGCATAGAATGTCACATATATACCAGAATATGACATATGCACTATAATTATGGAAATTTTATTATTTTTACTGTGATATTCCTTCCGTTAGATTTAGAGTTGGGACTGTTAATAATGTACAAAATGTTTAAATAATGTGAAATTGTCTATCTATATGTATTTTTAACCTAGATTTACTTAGTAATTAAATTTTATACTTTTTAACTGTATTTAAGCCTATTGACGTGTGGAAAAAATGTTGATTTGAATTTGAATTTAGTGGCCATGTTAACATTGCTTTAACGAACAAGTCAACTAAGTACGGGGGGCATTCAGTTTGTTATAATCATAATCAGTTTTTCAGCTTCTTGTCAGATATTGCGATATATAATATATTTATGAACAATCTAGGTATACGAAAATTGCATTTGAATAGACATTACTAACCAACACACTTCATAACTGATGGCTACTAATAAAGATACATAAATAAATACCTTATCTAATGCTAGAAGTTCGTGTCTGTATCTCGCCTCGATAGCCTTCATCATATCGGCCATGCCCAAATTGGCGTCGTTGGGACCGATTCGGGTCTCGTAGACTTCTTCCACGAACACGTGCAAGTTCAAAACTTCGTCGTCCATTATCAGTTTCTTGAATTCGTTTCCTATTAGTTTCAGGGCGAGTTCTTCGAGGTATTTCGCCCGTTCCTCTTCCCAGCTGATTCCTCCTTCCAGTTTATCGATTATTTCCTGGAGTTTGTGGATTTCGTGATCGAACATTTCCTCCGCGCGTCTCATCCCGTCCCTGACTTGTTCGAGCGGCAACGCGAGTTCCTCGGAGTGCAGCAGCGAATTTAAGTTTTGCATTTCCATGAACCTGAACACGTCGAGTAGCTGCTCCGGATCGGTGAAGTATAGTTCCGGTGGCTTGTCCTCTTGGTACTCCTGATTGAACGTGGATATAAGGTCGTTGAGAGATATTTCTTGGTCGGTCATGGACAGTTGATACTTTCCGAAGAGGTTTTCTTCCATGTCGTCGTCGGCTTCTCCAAATGATAAGACTCGTCCCAATAGGCTCCGCCTTTGGTTTTTCCAGCTGAAGGGGCTAACGAGAAACAAGAATTTTTCGTACATTTGACAGTTTCGCCATTTCTCTTCTGAATTATATAGGGATGAACGCACTGCGCTATATTTTTTTGCCACCGCCTTGTACTCCTCGTATTTGTCGTATGCTTCCCTGGCAGCTGCTTCTGATTCCTTCAAAAGTTGCATAGACGAAGTGTGGTCCCTGTACAAGAACTCTTCGAAGGCGTTGACGTACATGTTGTAATTCTCCCTAATGGTATCTATGACCTTTTGCTCCAAAAGCAGATTTTCTTCGATTAGCATTATGTCGTCTTCCCTGTAACCGTTGACTATTTTAGTTCGAAGAGAATCGCGGACGGTGTCGATGTATTTTCGTATGTCCAGTCTATCTGGAATTGGCCTCCCTTCAACAACGGTAAAGTACTCCGGCGCTATGTCTAGAATGGTCTTCATGGTGTCTATGCTCGGTTCTTCGACGTACAGCCTCTGCAACAAGTCCTTCTTTTGCCGATCCTTGTGGCTGGGTTTTTGAGAACATTTCCCCATCAGTTCTTTGATTCTTACGTCGTTCCTCCAGGCTTTAGTCATCACTTTGTGCGCGAACTCCTCCAGGTCCTTGGGGTAACGGAATGGAGACGGTTCCTTGTTCAAATCTTTTTTATTATATTCGTCTATTCCAAAGCCCGCGGTGAAGTACCTTTTCTTGACGGGCGTTTTCGGCTTAAATTTTTCGCGTATGGTAATTGGCTTCTTAGCAGGTTGCAGCTTTGACCTGGAGACTCTCCATTTGCCTGCGAGCGTACTCTTTGAAGATGAGGTGGTCGATTTGATCATCAACTGATCGGGCAGCGAGGCCTGCGAATCTTGCCTTTTGGTCGCCACCGTCAGCATGGAGGCTTTCGTATTCGTTGCCGACATGTTTCTTGTTGTTACTGTAAAATGTTAAATTTACAACTGACTGCCTGTCACCACAAACTAACCTGGTGAAACTTTGAAAGGTAAAGCTGGTTATATTAGGTCAATATTATATCGTCAGCAGGTTTCCATGCGATGTTATTGATTAAACAAACCAGACTTCTGTTATAAGAGCAGCAGCGTCGGCTAGCCGTTTGCCATTAAATTAGGACAGCAGCAGCACAAAAGAGTAATTCAATGGATTACCCACAGGATCTAATATCAAGTTCAATTCAATTGTACTGAAATACTTTATTATAATTTAATTTGTTGGGTTAAGCTGGTTGCTATTGCTAACTGTTAGGCAAGTTTCTCTTATATTGCCTATGTTTCAATCTTACAGTTTTTAGGAAATTAGTAGTAGTAGAGTAGTTTATCGAAATATCTCATCCTCCTGGAACTGCTATGGGCATTACTTCGGGAGGAAGAAAAAAAAGAGTTAGTTACAAGTCATTGACCCTTCTTTCTGCCTTTCTGACTTCATTTTCTTTTCTGTCAACTATCAGTTTGGCGTAGTTGCTTACAGCCCTTCCCTTCTCAAGCATTTTCCCTACAAGGTTTTCTGGGGTTATTCTTTGTGTTTCCCACCTAACGCACACAAAGAACGTGTGCTCTACTGTGTCTACTTCTGTGCAATATAAACATTGGTCGTTTCCTGTATGCCGAAATCTGTGTCTGTATGCCTGTAAGCAACCATGCCCGGACAGCGGCTGTGTGATATAGTAGTTCACTTCTCCGTGCTTTCTTTCCACCCATTTCTTTAGGTCTGGTATCAGTCTTTTTGTCCATTGGTCCTTGTTAGCCTCTTCTTGCCACTCCTCTTGCCATTTTTCTATCGTAATCTCCCTTGCTAGTTTTTTATTCACTCCTTTCTGTACGGCACATCTTTCTTCTACCGCTAGGTGAATTGGTGGGGTTTTAGCGATGACTAGCAGTGCTGCAGTTGAGGTGGTTCTATAGGCGCAGACGATCCTTATTGCAGCTTTCCTTTGTACACTCCGAAGTATATCCCTATAGGTCTTCTTTTTCATGGCTCGTTGCCATATCACTGTCCCATACACGATTATTGATTGGGCTACCGCGAGAAGTACCCTTCTTATTCCCTTTCGGGGGCCTCTGATGTTTGGCAGTATTCTGCTTAGGTTTCCTATAGCTTTCTCCGCTTTTGCTGCAGCCTTCCTTACATGTTGACCCATTCTCATGTTTCGGTCTAATGTGACCCCTAGGTATTTTATACACTCCTGGCTTCTGATTGTCATGTCTTCGGCTTGAACTGTAACTTCTTCCACTGTCCGACCTCCTGCGAGGATCACTACTTCAGTTTTCTGCGGGGCTAGGCTCAATTTCTTGATTCTCAGCCTCTCTGTGATGCATCTTCGTGCCGCATTTGACTTGTTCTTCAGCTCTTCCTCGTCTTTTCCTGTAGCTACAATGGCTAGATCATCCGCGTATCCTGTCTGGCTAACGCCTCGAGGAACAGGGATCCTAAGGACACCATCGTAGTAGAGGTTCCAGAGCGTTGGACCCAGTACGGACCCTTGGGGCACTCCACAAGTCATCTTCATTCTTCCAGCAGTTCCTATGAAAAGCCATCTTTCTTCTAGCTAGCTTGCTATCATATTATATATGTAAGGAGCTATCCGTCTTCTTTTTATTTCTTCTAAAATTCCACTTCATGGAGCTGGGTTGAAGGCATTGCGAACGTCTACTGTTACGAGCAAGCATCTTTTCCTCCCAGCCCTTTCATTAGTTTCGTCCGCGATTTCCTGGATCCTTTGTAGCGCGTGGGTAGTAGATCTCTTGTCCCTAAATCCATATTGTTCTTCGGCTAGGTCACCAGTTCGTTCAATTTCGATTTTCAGTCTTCCGAGAATTAACTGTTCAAATACTTTACTACGCCCTAGACAGATTGGCTGTGCGCAAGGAAGTAAGACTCAGATGGGTTTCAGGGCACAGTGGCATCGAGGGCAACGAACGGGCCGATGAATTGGCAAAACAAGGCTCAATGAGCCACCTCGTCGGTCCAGAACCTGGTCTGGGCTTAAGTAAAAGGCAAATCTCTCAGGAACTAAATAACTGGGCCTGGAACAAGACAAAGCACAATTGGAGAGGAAAAGAAGGATGAAGACAAGCCAAGGAAATGATTCTAAATCCTGATGGATCCAGAGCAAGGCGACTGCTAAAAAAGAGCCGAGAGGACATCAGGAACTTGGTAGGTATTCTGACTGGGCATGGAAGCCTAAACAGACATCTGCACCTTATCGGCGTGAGGGACAGCCCACTCTGCCTGAACTGCGGGACAGGGGAGGAGTCCTCATACCACTATATAGGAATTTGTGATAGGTGGAGTCGCCTAAGGAGGAAGATACTGGGAGCACCAACACTTGCTCGGGAATATCTAAAGGATCTGGACTGGGAGTACGTCCTCACCTTTATCAAGGTGACGGGCCGTTTCACTGCGGGCCGGGTGTTGGAAGTAGCCAGGTAGGGGAGGGCGGATCGGGGATGGTGAAAAAGGACTTATAGGCCTACTTACCGGGCTTCGGCCCCCCCACCCTTACTACTACTACTACTATTACTACCAGAACATTTAAGAGGCATATGGGCCTGTAGGATTTATCCGCCTGTCTTTGTTTGATTTTCTCAATAAGTACGAGTTCTGCGGTTTTCCATTCTTTGGGGAAGCTTCCTTTTATCAGCAGATTATTTAGGATTTTAAGGACGTTCTCCGGGTGTCATCTAATTACCGCCTTTATGATTTCCGGGGATATCTTGTCTGGCCCTGGTGCCTTTTTTTGCTTTATTTTGTCTGTACCTATAAGAAGCTCTTTTATGGTGAAGAGAGGTATTTTCGGTGTGCTGATTTGAATTCTGTCCCACTCGCTTACCAGATGTTTAGGGAATAAAGTTTCTGCCACGCTCATTTGTTTTTCGTCACTCAGGTTAGTTGCCGGGGCTTTATCAGCTTATCCATGACAATTTTGTATCCTTTTCCCCATGTGTCGTGTTCTACCTCCTCTATGACTTTTTTTCAGGCGTCAGATTGGGCCTTGGCAATGGCCTTTTTTAGGCTTAAGCGGCTTTCTCTATAAATATCTTTTGCTTCTACTTTGCGTACCGGGTCATTTTTTTGTTTTCCCTTGTCGCTGTTCTTTGTGCTTTCATGCACGCTCTTCTTTATCGCAGGCTTCTGTGATGACTTCGCCCAGAGTTTTTGGATCTATTATTCTGTTATGGCCTTGCTCCATCTTCATTCCAACTTCCTTTACGAGTTCACAGATTTTCTCTTTTTTAATGATCCAGCCTCCGTTTCCCTTACCGGTATTCAGTTGTCTTGTCCCTTTTTCTCTTATTTCGTATACGATATGTTGGTGGAAACTAAGTGTTACAGCTTCTAGAACCTTCCAGTTGTTCATACGTTTAGCGGTGTTTTTAGTGCCGAAGGTTAAGTCTATATATGATTTGGAGTCTCCCCTGATAAACGTCGGAGTCCCACCTTGATTGAAAGTTATTAAGTTTTCCTCAGCTAACTATTCCGATTATATTCGGCCTCTGTTGTCTTCTACATCGGATCCCCACATGTATGATTTCGAGTTGAAGTCGCCTCCAACGATTATCCCTTTGATATGCCTGTTCATATCTGCTCGTAGCGCTGCTAAGTATTCATTATAAATTTCTAGGTCCACATTTGGGAGATGTAACAGCCATAGATCACAACATCTTTCCGTTTCCTGACCCTGTTCCCCTTATTTTTAGTTGCGGATTCCTTATTACCATAGCCACATCCATTCTGTTATCCATTAGCAATTTTCCTTTGATGGCTTTCTTTTTATTTGGTTCAGCTATAATCATTACATCTGAGTTTTCGTCTTCGGCCGTTTTGTACATTAGGTCCATTGCCGCTCTTCCCCTGTCTATATTGCCTTGTATAACTTTCATAAATAGCTTTGCGACTTCTCCTTCTTGTCCTTCCTCTGTTCTTGTAGCAGTCTTCTGTACTCAGGGCATTTTGTTGTTTCAGCTTTGTGACCAACAGCATTGCAGAGGTAGCACTTTTCTTCTTTTGTGCGGTCTTTTTTGAGGTGACCTTGATCTTCACACTTGTAGCATAATTCTTCCCTTTCTTTCTTATTGCATTTATTTGCAATGTGCCCCACTCTGTGGCATCTGTAACATTTAGGTAGGTTCTCCATTTCCCTGACCCTCCATCGGTTCCACCCGTTCCCTATCTTCTTTCTAGAGATGAGTAGCTTGGCTTTATCTTCATGTATAGTTAGGAAGGCATGTTTTAATCCTCTACTATTTGCGGCATCACTTAGTTTTATTTGAGTATCAGGTTGGCTCTGCTCACCTATTTCATTTTCTATGAACGCTCTGACCTCTTCTGTCTGAGTTGTTTCATCAATGTCCATGATCATAATAGTTTGATTTTTTTGTCTTTTTCCAACCTGTGCTTTTTTTCCATTTTTGTTTTAAGAAGTTCTCTAAAGTCTTGTCTGGATTTTTCTTCGTTCCCTTTGACCCTAACTTGTATGTCCCCATTTTTTGTTTTGTCTAGTTGGTTTTAGATTTTGTTTTTCTGTTATTATTTGCTCCTTTTCAAGAAAGGTTTCAAGGGAGCAAAGATATTGGTCGATACTTCTTGAGGTCAGAGGGGTCATCCTTTTTGAAGACTGGCTTAACCAGAGCAACCTTTAGGAGCTCTGGCTAAATGCTCTGCTGAATTGTCAGGTTTGTGACGTGAGCCAGCGGAACAGCCAACACACCAGAAATCCCCTTCAAAATCGAGACAGGAATATCATCATGACCTGTAGATTTTTTGTTCCTTAGATGTTTAATTATACCTTCTACTTCCTCTGGACCCGTAGGTGAAAGGAAAATGCTATTAGGGCATCTTTGTATTTTGCTTATATCAACCTGTTTGCCATAGTTTATGTCCGGGCAAATGTTTAGGAAAAAATCGTTCACAGTGTCAAGGAAATTATCATCATGATTATCATCACCAATCAATCACACTCGACTCAATAAGTGACTTTTTTTGAGCTTTTTTATTAGTGATTTTTTTAACCAAAGACCATGCAGCTTTACCTTTATTGTCAGATTGTGAAATGTATTTAAAATTTGTCATTCTCTTAGCCTCTCTTATTACTTATTTTAAGATACTATAGTATTTTTTATATTATTCCCTGCTTATATTGTCACGAGTAGTTTATGGGGTAGCGTGTTTCTTTAAAGAATAACGTCTCAGAGAAGAACCGCGTCGCGATTAGTACAATGACGGGGTCTCAATGCTTCCTTTAATCTACCACTGGATGTTCTAGTCGCGAGGACACGCCTTGTTTAGCGTGCCGAAGGATAACTGAGGTAGACCGAGACCGCGTTACGTGGGGTAAGAAGAGATGATAAAGTAAGCACGTTTAGTTTATAACAATAACAATGTATTAACGATAAAACTTTAACAATAATTATTATGAGATTCTATTATATCCAATTACTACGGTGCGCATGTTTTTTCGATTTGAGGTATGTTTATAGGTCTTTGTTTACTGTCTTATAATTTATAGTTTTTCTTAAGAGTTGGGTTTTATTTAAGAGCACTAAGAGATGTCACTAAACTTTTTAACTGACTATTTAGACACTTGTCTTTCTCAACACTCTGACAAACTTCTTGTCAGGATTTTACTATGGAGATTGTGAAACTCCTGGTCCTGGCAGTCGTCAAATGGCTAACCGGTACCAGGTTTGGAAGGAAAGGACTAGAACCTAAAGCAGTCGTATGGCTAACTTTAGGAGCGGATAGAACCCAGAAGGCAGTCGTCAAATGGCTAACCTTGACAGCTGGAGGTCCGCCGAACTGAGGGTTCGGTAGCGTATTTATATAAAACAAAGTGATGATCATTGCATGCATAAGGTTCAAAGTCGCTCCCGTTGATTGCTCGCGTTGTTTATAGTTTGCCTTTAATGTTTATATAACAATCTCCAAGTTCAAGTTCAAATTTACGACAGGGTGATATTTGTTTAGTAGCTTATGCTTTTTAGTAGATTACAATATGATCTAGGTTAAGTTGTTGAAACACATAATATTTTCTTTTGTAGAGATTTTAATACCTCGTGTTATTTTCAAGATCTATTTTTTTACTTTTTTAAACTAATTTTTTTGATTGGAAATAGTTGATTTAGTTCAACATCCAATATACCAGACAATTTATTAAAAGCTTTTTCAGCATCCTCCTCCTTCAACACATCATCCCACATACCGCCAGTCATCTCAGAATGTAGGGCTTGTAGCTTGGACCTTGAGAATATTTTACCCGTTCTCCATTTATCCACTTCTTTTTTGGTGCTTAATTCAGAGATACCTATAGCATGATGGTCAGAAAGAGATGTCTTGAACACTTCAGCATTGCGGTTGACTGAGTGCCTGGATCCTATTCACGAGTTTTTCGATTTTAAAAATGCTAATTACTGTGCAATAAATACTTTTCTTGGCGCGTTTGACTGGACTCGGGCGCTTAATTCGGCTGACATCAATGCAGATGTGAGTCTGTTTTATGATATAATTTATTGTGCCTTTGAAATGTATGTTCCGAGAAGAATTTCGAAAAGGCCTGTATTTCTATCATGGTTTAACGATTCTCTAAAAGAATGTATACTCAAAAAGAAGGCCGCTCGTAAGAAGTTTAAAGAGTCTAACAATGCAAATGATTACAGTGAGTTTTCGGACTTGCGACGTGAATGTAAATATTTATCTGAGATTTCTTATCGTGAGCATATCACAAGAGAAGAGACAGAACAACTCATTTAGTATTCCTAAATCGATGTCATACCAAAGTCAGTTATCTGATGATGGAAGTGTGGTCGTGGGTTATTTCAATTATTTTTTTTTCTTCTGTGTATTCTGATGGGGATTATGATGTTTATGATTTTAATGTGCCTAAGTCTGTTTCTAGGGGTTGTTGTGATATTAATGTAATTGATGTTTATAAAGCAATTGTAGGTTTGAAGAATGATTTGTCTTGGGTCCTGATGTATCTGTGATATTTTTGAAACAATGTCCCTTTATTTTAGCTTATATTTTTAGTATTATTTTTACCCGGTCGATCACAACTGGTACATATCCAGATCTCTACAAGAAATCATTTGTATCGCCTATATTTAAGAATGGTGACAGAGCTGACGTCATTAGTTAGTGACGAGAGAAATAAGTAAAATGTCTTTAATAGCCAAAGTGTTTGAAATAATTATAGAATCCAAGATCAAACCACAACTTCAACAAACTTTGAATGGAAACCAACATGGCTTTGTTAGTGGTAGACCAACTGTAAGTAATTTACTGGTTTATGAACAGTTTCTAAGAAAATCTGTTGAGGATACTAGTCAGATCGATTCTGTTTACACTGACTTCTCTAAAGCATTTGATAGAGTTTGCCATTCTCTGTTATTGGGAAAGCTGGAAAAATATGGTGTGTATCGAAATCTGTTGCAATGGTTTAAGAGTTACCTCTCAAATAGAAGACAGCAGGTAAAAATTGGAAATTTTACTTCTAAGGACATTATTGTTACATCTGGGGTACCACAAGGTTCACATGTGGCGCCATTGCTTTTTAACATATTTATCAACAATTTGTGAAATATTCAAACTGCCTTCTATATGCTGATGACTTGAAGATTTTTGGGATAATTAAGGAGATAGAAGATTTGAATGCTTTGAGTCAATGGTGTAATCTAAATGGTATGCAACTAAATGTAAATAAATGTTTCGTGTTGAAATTTGATCGTAATAAACGTGTCATTGATTATGATTATTGCATAGGCGATATCCCACTTATAATTAAAGATGAGCTTAAAGATCTAGGAGTGTACTTTGATAAACATTTAAGTTTCAATTATCATGTGAATTACATAACCAATAAAACCCTGAAATTATTGGGGTTTATTAAAAGAACTTTACAGGATTTCAATAACATATCTTGCCCTGTTTTGTTAGGTCGATTTTGGAATATGCTTGCCGCGTATGGTCACCCTTTTATGGGCAGTATATCCAATAAATTCAACGGGTACAAAAAAGATTCATAAGATTTGTAGGATATAAAATGGGAATAGCAGGAGAGGATATTGTATATGAAGAATTAACTCAATTAATTAACTTGCCTCCTCTTACTGAACGAAGAACATTTATTGATATGTGCACTTTCTACAAAATATTGAACGGCTTAGTAGATTGTCCTGATTTACTGGCTATGATAAGCATAAGTGTTCCACAGAGATTGTTGGGGGATTTCGATCTGTTTAGTGTTCCTTATCACATGGTTTGTCATCCTCTTTAACTCGTTTCGCATCAACAGCCAATGAATTGATTCGACAGAAGAACATTGATTTTTTTAGTGATTCACTGAATCTTTTCAAGTCAAAAATAAAGAATGTATGGTGAGGCCTAATTGGTATGTGTTGATGCACCTATTTGACACTTGCTATGTTATAATGAGTACTTATATATGTATGTATTTATATTTATTGATTTGTTGATATCTTGTTTACTTTAACTAGGTATATGTGATTTTTTTACCCTAGGAGACCAGTGCTTATTGTCTATTAGTTTATTTATTTTTTCTACTTTTAATGCACCTTATTCTACTTTTGTATTGTACTTTTTGTAAATGGCTGGTCCGTAAATAAACATTTATTTATTTATTTATTTATTGCTAAAATCAAGAAAATTGAGAAAAAAATTATCAATACATGATTTTCTATTTTGATTTGGTCTTGTTGTATCAAATATTGTTTGAGTAAAATTATATGAATGTAAAAGATCCATGAACCTTTGCTTTTCTGACTCACTCTCATTTTTTTCTGTTGACAAATTTATGTTAAAATCACCGGTCATAATAATCTTAAAACCTTTAAAAACTGAACATACATTTTGACGTAATTCCTCAAACACATCAAAAAATACATTAAAATCACCAAGACATGATCTATAAACACATACAATTAACAGTTTTTGACATTTATTGAGAACACCACATACTTCAAAATGTCCCTCAATACTGTAGTTCTGTATGTCAAGCATCTCATTATAACTATCTTCTTTCCCATCTTGTACAAAAATGCAAACACCTCCATGCTGGCTGTGCATTCTTGCAGAACAAGGTACCCTTCGATGTTAATGAAGTTTTCCTCTCCAGGCTTGAGCCAGTGTTCATTTAGACACAAGATCTCATAGGTTTTGTTCGCTTGACCTAGAGTAACCTCCAGGCCCAGGGTCTTGTTTCTGATGCATTGGATATTTTGCATAAAGGTATGAATTTGGGGGCTTACCTTTTCTGATATTAAGTGATCCTATGTGGATCTCGTCTTGGGTGTAGAAAATGGTTAACCACTACACCTTTAGCCCATAGCTGTGGATTCATACTCTTTTTCTTATCATCAAGCTCCACCTCAACTTTAAAGGAGCTAAAAAACCTTTGTTTTCTGGTTTTCATTATCTCACACTTACACGCAATCTTGGTCTTCTCTTTTATATATTCTACAAGTTGTGTAGTCTCCACATCCACTCCCAGTCCGGATATAAAGACACATCCCTTCTTTTTGGCTACACTTAAGCTAAAAGTAGAATTTTCTCTGCTTCAACCTCATTTGCCTTTTGTTTGTACAAATTCCCATTTGTCACCATCTTCCACCTGATCTATGAAGTCTCCTCCATACAAGTCTTTGTATCATTGTTTTGTTTATTATTATGAAGTTTTTTAGGTTGAATAGCCTCGGTTGCCTCGTTTACTTCACATGGAACCTGCTTTGCTGTTGTTGGTATAACTTTATTGCTTCCATTAGGTTCTTCTTGTGTGGGGTTGCTCGGAATATCCTTGGGGTTTTCCACATTTGAAAGTTCAATTTCCTGTACATGAAGGTCATGCTCCGACGTTTTTGTAGGTTGATGAGCCCTCTTATCATCAGGTAAAGGGCTAAGATCCTCTTTGTTTACTGCTCTGATGTTAGAAGTTATGTTGTCCTGTTCGTTTATTTTTCTCTCAAGTGATTTAACTTTTTCTCTTAAAAGAGAAATATTTTCACATGTTTCATTGTTGCTCCTTAATTCGCATATGAGCTCATTTAGGAGCGTTATTTGTACATGAAACCCATTATCATCATTTGTTGTTGTTTCTGTTGAGGTTAGGTTATGTTCAAGACATTCAACTTCCGTTTCATCAATGAAACGTATTTTTTCAGCCCAATCCCTCTTGGCACAGGATATATAGTACACCTTTCCACATTTTACACAGATTATTGCACTCGTTTGTTTTGTTTTACAGCAAAAAAACTTAATTCTTTTGTCCGATTCGTCACGCGCGTCTTTACTTGACGCCATCTTGTTATAAATTAAATTGGAAGTATCATTTCTATGTTTTCAGGCCGAAACAAGCGTACCGAATCTTCAACACCTGGTTAGGCGACCCTGGTAAACTGTTTCTTTTAGAAGCGGTTCTCGAGGTGATCAAGCGGCAAAACCTGTTGGAGCAGGTGAACAAAACGGGAAACAAGCTGAAATCTGGAATATTGTCTCTCGAAAAAGAGCATCCCGATCTGTTAAATTCAACCAGGGGAAGAGGATCGTTTTTGGCCGTCAATGCCGCGGACACCAAATTGAGGGACAGCATCGTAGCCAAACTAAAGCTGAACGGTTGGTATAATTTATTTGTTTTTCCAGTTTTCTTTAGGTTTTTCAGCTTCGTTAGGGCACTATACTTGTGCTGTTTACACCCTGGAGTTAGAGCCGAAAAGGCTCTAAAATATAAGAAGTTGAAAACAGTAGTGGCCTTACAGGCAATCAATTGTAAGGTAAATATGAAGGAGGAACATGCAACTTCGAGATGGCTCATTCGATCATCGGAAAAATAGATTTTGTGCTTGTATCCGAAAGCAACGTTGTCAGACCTTTACGAATAGGTTTGCTTTTGCTAGTTTTGGTTAATTTATAAGAAAATAGTAGTTTTGTAACCGAGTCCTTTGCAACTTTGTAGATAACGGTTTTCTGAAAAATTGGTTAAATAAGAAACGCGGTTCCTGTAAAATATCTGTCAACGTCAACGAAAGAAAATAATTTGCGACGTTGCCTCATCGCGCGGTGTCATAAATCCATGGTATGTCCAAAATCGAGGAAAAATACGTTAATATTTCCGAACTCGATAAAGCGACAACTGGTGCGCACACAGCACGTGCCAATCTATATTAGTGGAAAAGGTAAGTATTTGAACACCATTAACGTCGAAAAACAGCAGTAAGAAAATATTGGATCGGGATCAATTCTGCGAGCACCGGCTAGACGCAAATAATTTATCAGTTTCAGAAACTTAACCTGAAATTAGTCGCTTATTTGACAGTAACTGTCATTTTTTACAATAGATAGAAGTGTAAAAATACTGAAAGTCTTCGTGATTAAACCGCGGTCTTTCAGGAGACACTCCGGTTTACAAACTAAACATGGTCAAATTTATTTGACAATGTACTTTCGGAACGTCCTCCGTACTTTAAGCTTTTTAGTAAGTAAGCAGTAAGCCATAAACTACTTACTGCTCACCTAAAAAATCCATCAATAACAATTTGGTTAATAATTTCTGTTGGCGAAATCTAGGTTAGATTTGTTGTTTATCATACTCATTTACAGGGGTGATTGTTGGATCCTGCGGCGACCATTCTATTAGACTCAGGCCAGCGCTGACTTTTCAAGAGCACCACGCCGATATACTGTTGGATAAATTGCGACAGGTTATGAAGGAAGTTAAATAAAAACTACAATTTAATTGAATCTCGTTTTATTAAATCATCAAACGTTCCTTTATAAGTACCTGCAATAAATTAGTAACTATTTTATTTACAGCTAGCCACAGAAGAGCAACTATTGAGTCTGACCAATACCGCATGGCCCTCAATCCCTCAGTTTACCCACGTTTTTACGGTGCAATGTATCGCTGGCCTGTGATACGCAGGCCCGGGTTCGATTCCCGTCCATGTTTTCTTTATTTTTTAACGTTATGTATGTAAAGGGTTTTTTATTTATTTTGGGCATTAGTTTCTGATGGTTGCGCCTCCGTAACTAGCGGAAGGCCATGCGTAAAGCGAAATATTAGACATACTAAAATAGTAAACAAAACAAGTCATGCGTTATTAGTCAAGCTCAGTAATTGCCATACTGCGACTAGCCCCAAATAATTATTTTACTCATCGATAAATAATTTGAGACGCCTATCGACGAAGTGCCTCTAGCGGAGAAGTTAAGTTTGTAATGCACAGTGTTGCCATCCAGAGAAACCGAAGTTTTTATTAAAATAGGGAGATTCTTAATTTTTGTAGCATTCATATCTAATAATTTTAGGATAATTAGAATTAAAACGATAATATGAATCTATAATTGCCGATCTCAGCAAGACTAAGGACATTGAAACATTTGTTTTTTGCTCTTCAGTTTTTGATTGATTGTTGGCACCGTTGTAGTAATGGCCCCGTAAGTTTCCGAAAGCGCCTTTATGGAAGCCACTGTATTTTCAGGATTGGCTAACTGTAGCCCCATTTTGACCACAAAGGTGAGGGTAGCAATTAACAGTATGATTAACTACACTACAAGCAATTAAAATAGTGGACTGTATTAGAATAGAGTGGTGGGGTTTTAAACATAGATTATGTGAATTGAAACCAGGTAGGTATGTTAGTTATTAAATCCTTTAATAATATAATTATGCACTTGCATTCGATACGAAAAATAGAAATATACATATACAATTTTTAGACTAATTTCAAGCATTCGTTCATTCACACATAGAAAATCAATATACAAAAAGTTTCTTGAATTTAGGAATCTCTACTAAAAAGTCTTGATTGTTGGATTTAAAACTGAGTTTTCTATCTTTCTTATTTTAATACTTTTAGTTCTCCAACTTAGCCACGTTCACACATCGTGCCTTTGCACCTTGACTCTGCTTTCCCTGTCTTCAACGGGGAGAGATTTTACTTAGTTACTTTCCAACTTAATTTTTGTTTTACGGAAACCATAAAATCCAGCTTTCATCTTGATTGTAGGAATTATTCGACCAGAAATGTCAATCCGCCATCTTACGTTCAAGTTCCCAAAGGGGACGCTATCTTTTTCTCCACTTGACTACTGCAAAAATGCCCTAAAAGAGTTCTTCATCCAATTTTGGACAAAGATAACTGAGGTGCACCAGATATTCTTTAATGTCCATGCAAACAAACTAGGAAAATGCCTAAAGGGATGACCTTTGGCACGAAAAGGAACAAGCAACAACATTTAGCTGTTGTTCGAGTGAGATTCTGAACTGCAGTGCAATATGATCTATGATCTTTCTTACGAGCTCGGGAGGGACAATAACGCGGGAAAGCTAAGCGTCGCGTCGGTTTGATTTGAGAGGGTGAAAACATCTTTCTTTCTTTGACACACTGCTGTTTACTGAACACTGACGGAGACACCGATATATTCAATTGAAAACGATTACACACGATTGAAGTGACGGAATGACATATAGCTTTATCTAATAGAATCGACCATCCAGGTTTGGACTAAAGGGTAATAAAGAACTCACATGCTGATTTAAATGCCCAAATTTCTGTTTACCTGGGGTTAAATAAATCCATTCGTGGATCAATCATAAATCATTCATACTACATACATACAGAGTGTTATCACCAAATTATCCGGTGAAAAATGACAAGTTAATACACTTGTTGGGGTGTTTCCCCAACAATGTATCAACATCTTACGCCGCGGTATGAGGGTAAATTTCGGGAAAATGGAAGTGTGAAAGCGGTTGTGCCATCATAACCCATATGCGCAGTGATTAGGTTCTTTCTAACGCCAGAATATAGGCAATCAATGCCAAATAAGTGGTTGCCTACATTCAGGCGTTACGCGCTCGAGTACTAACAGACTCGCTCAATTTTTTTTAAAGGTTCTGTGTAAAAGGTTTTTGGAGTGCATACTTCTTTGGTTTCATGAGAGTGATTTTCAAGGCCGCGCAACGAAAGACGGGTTATGGAATTTCCGTCTTGCCAGAGAGATAAATTATATGCCTGTAATGAGAAAGCGTGAGAGGTTCGAGTCGCAATTGAATTGGACTTCTAGAGGACTCCTACTCGTGTTACCCTATAATTTTCGTCTCGTAAGAGAGATAAAGTATACACTTGTAATGAAAAAGCGAGAGAGGTGGGAGTCGCGACTGAATTGGACTTCTAGAGGACTCCTACCCATTTTACACTATAACAAATTTTCTATTATATAGTCGCAGTGTATTTGGATCCATAGGTTCATGTTATTAAGCTCATTTTGGTAAAGAAGTATTCACTTCTAACACATGTACTGTGTTACACGCAACTTTTTTTTATTTTTCTTGATATTGGGTATGCGTTGGGTTAGTTTTTGTTGGTTGCGCCCTCGAAGCGAGCGGAGGGCTATAGCGAAACTAGCGTCGTCAAACAGCGGTCTGTTGAAAATTTATGGTGACCTTTGGGAACCTTGGCCGAATATCGGCAATACCTAAGTTATTTCACTCGTGTCTACACAGGAATATTACTTTGGCTCCCTGGCTTCCGCATGCGCAGAGTATGGGTGCGTTCGTTTATAAGTGTCTAGGACTTCACGCATGGCCCTCCGCTCGCTTCGCTCGCTCCGGTGCGCAACCAAACAAAACAAGCTAAGAAATTAAAAAAGGCAAATATAATCTTACTAACCCAAATTAAAAAAAGCAAACATAATCTTACTAACCCAACTAACCCAAGCTAAACCAAATTAAAAATAGCAAACATAATCTTAAAAAAAGGTAGAAAAAAAACGCATTGTCACCGACGGGAATCGAACCCACGCCGCCCACATGAGAAGCAAATACTCTAACCTCTACACCACTAGGCCGCTCGGAAAGAACGCGCTGCATCGCAAAGACATTGGTAATTGAGGTTTTTGTAGTGTAGGTGGCGTTGATTGACTCGTCACTCGTATTCTGCACATGCGGAAGCCAGGGAGCCAAGGTAATATTCCTGTGTATAGACGCGAATAGTTATTTCGCATGGCCCTCCGCTCGCTCCGAGGCGTAACCAGGAGAGTGAGATCGAACCAGCAACTTTCGCATCACGATCACACTATCTAACTACTAAGCTACCAGACCGTGGAAGCAATTCAGTTACCGCGAAGACATGGCTAATTTTACCGATTCGGCCAACGTCGGGTCAGAGAGCAAAAAACACTAAGGAGAGGCGACACTAAGCGTCGGCACCTTTTATATTGGTGTACCCGTTTTCGGTGAACTTGACTCTGCTCCCTTGACAACAATACCACTAAGTATCGGGAGAAAAATATTTTAAGACGACAACGACATCTGATCACCTGAAATCGGCTGATGGTGTTTTGATTTTGACAATTATACCCTTTGTGCTTGGACCTGTGCATACAAAATCGATTGACAGGCTCTCGCCTCTCGTTTAGTTATTTTCTCACTGGTCAGGTCGCGTTGTGGGACCGAACAGAAAAGTTCAATGCAGATCGCTGTCGGAAGACGCTACTTATAGCAAAGCCAAAAATTAATAACGCATTTTGGCAACATTGTGCACGTTTGGGCTATAGTTAGTCGTTCCTTAATTTTCTTTAGGTTGTAACCACTGGGCTGACAATTGACATTACTGTCATTGACTTTCGGCCATATTTCTATTCGTTGTGGTTTGTGCTATAAAAGTGAGTTTTCATGAATTTGTCGACATTAATAATAGTCTGCGTATGCGAATCGACTAAAGCTTAGCCCTAAAAGCTGTAGCTATATTTCGGTTTGCTTTCACATCAAAAGATTGTTCCACTCAAGGTTTATACGCGTAATAATGGCCAAGCAAGTCAGAAGGTAAGTTTTTATTTTCTGTATCAATCGGATCCAATTTCATTCACCTTCTCTCCCATTTTAGCAATAGAAATTCAAGAAATGTATCCCAGAGAAAAACCGTGAATAGGTCAAATAGTCGCAATAACTTAAAATCCAGCTCAAGATTTAAAAAACGCCCTTCTAAAGTATCGCCGTCACCGAGAGTCCAAGATGCACGTCAAAAAATTATTCAGAAGAAACGAAACGTTACGGACGCCCGAGACGTGCTGAGAAAAATGGCAAAGACGCAAGATGCGAGAAGTAAACTGGACAAGATGAGAAGTGGAAGACGAGGTTTGACTACCAAGTCTGGGGGCAACATTTCAACTCCCAATTCTAAAGTAAAGGTTATCGGAAACAATATATTGCAAAAGGTGGACAGGAACGGAAAAATTAGTTTGGTGACTAATAAGGCAAGAAACACTTCTGATATCAACCTGGCAATTCAAAAACAATTGGGGCTTATAAATCCTTCACGGACCCAGTTAAAGAGATCGCCCCCTAAGAGAACGCTACTACTGAAAAACAGTTTACCAATTCGAAAAACCATCGTTAACGAAATGAATTATGGATTTCCTGTCGTCGATCCGATGGTGAGAGCTTACGAAAATGGCATGTATAAATGGGTGAAACCTGATCTAAGACCGGCTTCACATTTGATCGGTTCTTTAGAGCCAACGAGACAAGCAATGCGAGATGTTATGAGAGAGGAATTATTACTTGCCAACCGAGGATGGTCTGACATGGTTACCCCCAAGTAAGTTTATTTAAAAAATATTTTGTAAATTAATATAAACATGATATACTTGATTTTAGACCAATGAGGTTACAACCTAGTGGATATATCGACCTAGATGCCATAGATGAAGATGAAGAGATGTCAATGGCTCGTTCGGCAGTAAGCAGAATTGCTTTGAAGGGATCTACCAGAGTTAGCAATGTGCATTCTCGATTGGACAGCATTCCGAACCAACCCGTTACCCACGGAATACTAACTCAAACTAAAACCAAGGTCGTTGTACCTGCAGGCCACAGAATCGTTGTTTCTAATTTACAATCTTCTGTGACTGAAGATGATATAAAGGTAAAATTTTCTGCACAAGCCTAAATATATTGTTATATTCCACAACGGTTAAGGGTGGGGTGTCAAAAAATATATAAAAGAAACTGTATCAATTTAGAATGGACAAATGTTATTATTTTAGGAACTTTTTGAGGATATCGGTCAGCTTTTATCAGCAAAGCTAGTTCGTTCAGGTGTCGCTGAAGTGATATACAAAAATCTGAAGGATGCTCAGAAGGCAGTCGACACATATCATAATAGGCAGCTAGACGGTCAGCCCATGAAATGCCTTTTGGTGAATAAGAGGCCTTTGCATCAACCAACTGGTGCCCCACTACCCAAGTCAGAAGGGTAAGTGGCTTAGATTTGTACTGTTGATTGGGTTATTTCTTGATAATTTTCTCACACAGTTTTCAAATATTGAAATTTTATTGGGTTGTATTTCTAATTGTAGATTATTAGGAAGAGGCTCGGCATCAGCAAGTTCCCCAAAACTGGTTCCGGACATAGGCACCATTCATAAAGTACTATTTCAGAGAAAGTAGTATCCGTTGTATATTTAAATATAATTTTTATTTAAAAAAATTTTGCGGACCTTATGTACTAATTTGATATATTGATTCATTGTTTCTTAAAGGAATAGAGATTCAACTGAAAATCTGTGGATATACTGAGTGTTCATATATATTGATACCCATTTACCTATAGACTTTATTGTGCGATTTTTACCTGAACTGCCAGGATGTGCTAAATAATTAGACAAAAGACTCACCGTTAAGTATGTATACAACACGAATTTACAATCTATTTGAATTGGTCCAGTAGAACTGGATGTCAATCAAACTCATCATGGTTTGGCATATGGTGAGAGGAAATATGAGTGGTTAAGTGTAGCGATCTGGAGAAAATATTCTTTAAGAAGAAATGTATCATAATAGGAGCCTTTTTCCTGTAAATATAAATGTCTTCTCTTTTAAAGAAATGTTCGAATAACAAAGAAAATGTCTAATTCTCGTGACATAAATTCAAAAATATCACATAATTTCTATTTAATTAATAAAGTCTATGGGTGAGGATTACAATATATACATTGACACCTTGTAAGCACATGAATCAGATTTATTGTTATCCTGTCAAAAAAAGGCAATTTAATACAGTTTGTAAGATAGGAAAAAAGTTGTTTTTTTTTATTCATGTCCTAAGAATTGAGACCATTAGTGCTTATAATTTTGGCTAGTTATCTACAGGGCGATTTTATTGATTATTTATTGACCTAATAAGATAAGATAATTGAGAAAATAACAAAAAAATTACGTTATTTTTATTGGGTGCAAAGTGCTCTATTGCTCCGATAAATTCTGAGGTCCAACGAATTCACACAGAAGGAGCCACTGTCAATGAACTGACTCTACAATCTACATATTTCTTGACAAATCGAAAACCCACTAAACCACGGCCACCTATACGACAAGGACAGGAAGCAGCAAATTAAGAGTCATCACGGGTCGACCAAAATGTGTAAACAAACCGTAATGAGTGTAAATTCATTTTTGGTTTTTGAGGGTAATTATTTTGTTTGAGAGGGGTCGAGGGGCTTTAAATTAAAGAGGAATTATTTTAATGTATGTTTTGATTTATTTTGTGCTCACCTAAATTACCAGGACGTTACCAGACATTCTTTGTCTCTGGCCTTACAATAGAACAAGGGCCGCACAAATACACATACAATAGTTTAGTTGGGGGTAAAACTTCCGAATCGCAGCTTTTTCGAAAAATTAACTTTTTTTTTGAAAATGGTCCGAAATGGCCTATTTTCAAGAAACTTTAACAAATTTTTCGGGCGCGAGGTGTTTTGCGTTGTTTTTTTTATAATAAACAATGCAACACTAGCCTCTCTGAAAATGACAGCCACTGCTCAAAAACGAGACGACACTGACTTGAAAAATGTCTTGGGTTAGTTTCGATTAGCACCTGGTTAGTTTCCTTTTCTTGATCCCCTGAAGCGAGCGGCATGCAAAAAGTGAAATATTTTGCTAACAACGCAAAACACCTCACGCCTGAAAAATTTGCTAAAGTTTCTTGAAAATAGGCCATTTCAGACCATTTTCAAAAAAAATAGTTAATTTTTCGAAAAAGCCGCGATTCGGAAGTTTTACCTAGTTGAGTTACAGTTCTATAGTTGACGTTATATCATCTTCATTTTTATGATCAAACAAAAATATTTTGGCTTCATGGAGCACTTTATCTAAAGTACTTAATATATGCTTGACCCGCACTGGTAGTTTTATAACAGTCTTGTCCGAACACAATGTTTTTTTAATGAACAAATAGCCTACAAACACTTCACGTCTACTGACCTGACAGAAACACAGACATTTGCACACTTGGGTACCCTTCAGCTGGTTCATTTAAATAGAAAAAGGACAAGTTTCTTTTTCCTTTCAACTATCCATCCTCAAGTTCATTAATCTTGATATCAGCTTCGTGTAGCGAAGTAAAAGATATTGCTATTGCTTCATTTCCTTGTAAGTAGTTGCTCTATCCAAACTTTCAGCAATAGCCTCTTTCAATTTGTCGCCATTCAATCTGATCTTTCTGCGTTTAGTGTGGACATTCTCTTCATCAACTTTACTTAAATATGAAGGACATCCAGGTAGCTTACTTGGAATCTCCCACAAGAAACCGTTTCGAAATATAATTATAATATCTACACGTTATAAAATAAATAAATAAATGAAAAACTGAGTAAAAAATATTAATGTAAACAAATAAGTCGACCATCAATTTGGTCGACGTGTGATGACTCATTCTTGCCTAAAACCGCTGCTTCCTGGCCTTGTCGTATAGGTGGCCGTGACTAAACCCAGAGCATTGTCTTTATAAACAATGCCTAGAGCAAAGATCCGGACACAAATGGGATCCGCTCGCATCAATGCGCTGTCGGAGGAAATTAGGGTGAAAATACGTGAGCATAGAAACCAAATGTGGTTGGCTTATATAAATACAATCAGCAGGGACGACGGTTCCCTATGGAAGCTGGCCAGGCGAGTCCGCGGAGGCACAGCACAAATGCCTGTGATAAGGCATCTAGGCCTAGAATTCGGCGACGACGCCGGAAAAGCTGATGCTTTCGCGGATTACCTGGGCAGCGTCTATAGCGCGGCGCCTAACACCCTGCCAGAACAGGAGCTCTTTACGCGTACTGTAAACACATTCCGGCAATGTAAATACCCTATTCCCCCGGCAGTACTTGATGAACTGAGAATCACTCCAGCGGAAATCCGCAAAGCTCTTAGCCGTCTTCCGAGAAATAAAGCTCCCGGCCCGGATGGTATTCCGAATTCAGTCCTGAAAAATCTACCGCAAAAAACCATCATCCAGTACATGCACATAGTTAATGCGGTTATTCGGCTACAACATTTCCCTGCATCCTGGAAAACAGCGTGCATAATACACTTCCCGAAACCGGGGAAAGACCCGGCATTACCTGCATCTTATAGGCCTATCTCGCTTCTGAATACCCTCGGGAAGGTGGCTGAAAGGCTAATCTTGCCGAGGGTAAACAACGAAGTAGAGAAGCTTAAGATCCTCCCACAGGAGCAATTCGGCTTTCGCGGATAGCATGGCACCGTCATGCTGGCCGCGAAAATAGCGACCGACGTCTACAAAGGTTTCAGGAACCAACAGTCAACCGCTCTCTTACTACTTGACATCGAGAAGGCTGTCGACAGGGTGTGGCACGATGGGTTGCTGTACAAGTTGTTGGCAATCCACAACATGCCCCTGTACTTGACATCACTCATCGCGTCATACCTTGCCGGGCGAGCCTTCACGACTAAAATAGGCAATAAACTCTCAGCCAGTAGGAACCTACTCGCGGGGGTGCCTCAAGGAACTGTATTATCGCCGCTATTGTTCAATCTTTATATAGCAGATATCCCGTCATGTCCAAATACCCACAAAGCCTTATTTGCTGACGATACAGCAATTTATTCCCTTAATCCTCAAGCAGAGCTGGCTAAGGAAAATCTCCGGGAACACATGGATATTCTTGTTCCATACTATGAGAGGTGGAAGATAACGCTCAACCGCTCTAAAACCGAGCTAATTATCATCACTCGAAAGAGAAAAGACATTAACGTCACCCCTCTCATGTTAGGAAACACTCCTATACTCCCACAACCCAAGGTGAAGTATCTAGGCATCACCCTAGACAACAAACTTAATTTTAGCCGGCATATACAGGCAATATCATCAAAAAATGCAATGGTAAAAAGGGAACTAACATCACTTGTGACAGCCAGGTCATTCCTTAGTCCTGGTAATAAACTAATCCTATACCGCGCCATCATCCGGCCAGCTCTCCTTTACGGCTCACCAGTCTGGTGTTCCGTAGCCAGGACTCATAAAAAGAAATTACAGGTTATGCAAAACAACTATCTCAGAGCTGCATTTTCTTTAACCCTACGGGACCGCATCAGAGTAGAAGACCTGCATGCGTGGGCGAAGATGGAATACATCGAAGAGTACATCGACGCCCTCGCATGTAGGTTTTTTGAAAGGCAGATCGCGGGTTCCCCGCTCACTGCCAATATAGCAAATGAACGCTATGATCCCGAAAATCCAGTCTCCCATGGAACAATATACCGTGAAATCTCATTATATTATAAACAGCTCATGCCTCCATAAGACAGGAACCTTTGGGAATCATAGTTCGAAAGGCTACTTTCGAAAGTACTCGAAAACTATCTCTTTAAGCTCATTTTAACATCTAACTGTTTCAACGGTATCAGGAGCACAGAAACGCGATACCCATAAGGTAACTTGCGCGCTCTGTCTCCTGCCTGGCCAATCCATGGCGTTCGGAAACGCGGGTCTTATTAAGGAAGCTGGCCGGCGTATAAATACGCACTCTTGACGATCACTCACAACACATACGATTCCTAGCCACTGAAGCATCCGTGTCTCCGTAGCCGATACCATTGTCTATATATCCCCATATAAAGACAATGCCGATACCGTGAGACTCGTTCTAAGCGACCTGATATCATTACTATACTTGAATACACTTAACACAGTTAAGTCCCAACTCTCTTGTACATAGCTTCTTTTGTATTATGTCTTAATTACATGTGGTAAATATTGTAAATAGTAATTTTAGCATTATGACGCCCAGTTTTAAGTAGGGTTTTTCCATAAATTTTCCCTACATTCACCCTCCTTTCTATGCATAAATCATGAAGCATGTACACTTAAACAGCAGGCTTTATGCCAATCAAAGCAAATCTTAGGACTTTGAAGGGGTAACCCACGAAAAGTGCAGCACAA
>MU186327.1:76583-92020 GCA_016904865.1 Pissodes strobi | reverse complement strand
TTTTGGAAATGTAATTAATGAGGATCTAATCATTTGTAAATCAGAATAGCAACTTACTGAAGCATAAGAGAAGCTATTTAATGAAGCTTTAATCAATTTTAAAGTTTAAGAGAATAATTTAAAGAAGATCTGATCATTCCTAAAAACATAAGTACATATGTTTTAAGATATAATCATTTTAAAACATTGAAAATCTAATTAATAAAGGTCTAATAATTTTTAATTCCGTGGTGAAGATCTATCATATTTAAATCATAAGAGAATCACTATTTGAAAATCTAATCATTTCAAAATATAGAGTAACCCCGTGGTGAAGCTGTAGTCATGTTTAAATCATAAGAGAAGCACGGAGAGAGTTCTTTGCCACAAGTTCAAGGATACCTTTTTGGGGCTAGTAGCAGTAATAGATTATAGACGGACCTACTTCTCCTCTACAATTTCAAGGAAACCTGTGTGGGTTAGTAGTAGTAGCAGATTATAGACGCAGAGACTTCTCTATAATTTCAAGGACACCTATGTAGTAGTAGATTATAGATGGAGATACTTCTTCCCCACAAGTTCAAGTATATCTGTGTGGGTTAGTAGTAGTAGTAGATTATAGACGCAAATACTTTTCCACAATTTCAAGGACACCTGTGTGGGTGAGCAGTAGTAGTAGATTATAGACAGCGAAATTTCTTCACAATTTCAAGGTCATTTGTGTGGGTTAGTAGTAATAGATTATAGACAGAGACTTCTCACCACAAGTTCAAGGACATCTGTGTGGGCAAAGGCGTAATAAAATTAAAGTCACTCAATGTCGTGGTGTGCTTTAAGGAAAATTCAAAGTTAAACTCTCCCAAAGATGGGATGTTCTAGAAGATCAAATCAAAATCATGCCATAATGCTCCAGTTTAAAGTCGTTCAAGCCTGACTAGCATTTAATATCCAAAAATAGCAACAATATTCTCACAAGTGTTATAAATGTCGCTTCCCCGAAGTCCCTCTTATTGGTTTAGTTTATTAATGAAGGTAAATAATGAAATTTTTTGACAATATGTAAACAAAACCAAGTTCTCAAGTTGAATATCGGTCAATACTGATTTATATTAAAGGTAGCAGTGAAGAAAACAGTTTTTAAAACATTTACAACACTTTTATACTCTAAATTTGATAGAGCTGTTATAAACAACTTCCTAAAAGGTTGTGTATACAACAAGTAAAACACCTTAAACTATAATAAACATTTATAAAATTGTTGTATAAAGGTAGCATTGCCAGCGGGTTTTTGGCTGTAGGGTATCTAGATGTATAATAATAAAATCTCGTAAGTTAATATGATGATTGGATGCGAAACAGCAATATAACTGTTTAATTGAAGTTCTTCAGCAACAATTATGACACAATTTTGTAATTAAAGAAAAGCATTCTGCTTATAAATATTCTATAGAAAATTGGTTCGCTGTTTACAATGCCTTTAGTGCAAAAAGTACCTTATAATTATTACTTAGGAAGCCTTTTTACTACGATAAGGCAGATAAGTGCTAGTGCTAGACGACAGTATTTGCTTTATAAAAGATCTCTAACAGAAGCAGCTTATAGAGCATATTTACTCTCGCAGTTCTATAGAGTTTCTTACAGTATTTAAAAAGCTGTTATAAATTTGTTTTGTAATTTGATTCTAAGAATATTCCTAAATCATAGAATTGTAGCTTTTATATTTCAAAAAAATTGAGCAATTGGAAGCCTTTATACAATAAATTTGCCATCCCGAAGCTTCTATATAGTTTTAGTAAAATATAATACTTCCTTAACCAAATATTATACTGTAGTTTGAGTTAGTTGAGAGGTCACGCTAGGTCGAGGGAGCGGAGAGGGTGGGGGATAGGTGAAAAGCTCAAGGCTATCTATTGTGACAGGTGTTGGAGGAGATTCAATCAAGGAAATAAACTATTAAACATTTAAGAGGGAAAATACTATACAATAACATTTAATAGTCACAAATTGTTATAAAACCACTAATCTAATCAAATTTAGAGAAGAAGTTAAAATGTTAATGTATTATTCATCAAGCAGGTTGTATATTTTATTATATATTATACAAAGAATTTGTGCTATATTGAATGTATATAAAACTACAAATCTGTTTTATTTTCCATTTTTGACTATAGATTTCAAGTCAGGGCAATAAAACACCCCGAGTATGTGTTTACCTGATGCAAAAATATTCGCTGAATGTATGTTATACTTACATTAGCCTGAGATTCTGCAACTTTCGAAATGCCTTTCTATGCATTATCTTTAGTTTGGTATTGCCTCTGAACACCCTAAAAATATAATTATTTCGATTACGTACCGAGAAGCTCAATCTCTCTTTCTGATTTTCTTTTTTATAAAAGTAATTATCAAAGGCATAAACTTTAATTATTACTCTCTGCTATGGCATTACTTATATAGGTGTCAGTGTAATGATATCTCCAACTCAAAGGAACTCATATTCCGGGGCTGTGGCGGATAATTAGAAAGTGAGCAGAGCCATAAAATAGAAACATATATTTAATATTAAATTATAAAGAACAGTTCAATTTGTTTCTATTACATATTTAGAAACGTGATAGTATGAATAAACTAAGCTATTATGGCATAATCAGCACAACCATATAAGGTATGACACACACTTTGTTCATAAGTGGTTTAGATGTGTAAACTTATCGATTAAATTAAACTTAGATAAACTCTGATTAAAAATATGGCACGAGAATCTAATCTAAAACTGAAAAATATCTTACATGGATGCAATCTGGGAGTCCGCAAAGGCTTCTTCTTCCACTACCTCGATTTCATTGAAGCTTAGGATCCTATAATACCGTATTATTATTATTACTAATATTATCAAATTCTATTTTTAGACAAATCAGGGTCTCATTCAATCTACCCTATAACCTGGCAAATTATTATATGCTATATAAATTGTGAATAAAGGTATTTGCCTTTTTTTCGTTCATATTTAGACTTACAAGACTTTAATGAATCCATACATAAATTGAGAAATTCTTCAAAGGAGAGGCGCATTCTGCGCGTCACTGATTCAATTTGGAATATGTTCTGTATAAACTATTTCGGGTTGGAATGTAATATCACTAGACAAATTGACGGTTATTTGGGAACTATTCACTTCGCATCGGAGATATTTTATAACATATACGACAATTAGATACATATCTATTTAAATTCATCGTTATTCAACAAAGAGAACTTTAATATATTATTTTATAGGTGTTTTAATATTTAACGTTTACTTACAATTGACTTAGAAGTATATTACTGATCTCTCCAGTTGATATTTTCTGTATTTTATTGTGGTCCAAATCCCTGGAAGTAAAATGATTATTATAAATTGTTGGCAGTATTGTTTCTCAGTTGGTATATATTTCGTCACTGAACTTGAATAAATCCTTATTCTTATAATAAGAATTATAACACTGGGAAATTTTAAAAATATTAGCTTAACAATGAATATGAATAACAGATGTAGACCTGTAAAGTTTTAGGAATAACGATTTTTCAATGCTTAAAAAGGAAATAAAAATGTAAATATGTGTTTATCTGCTATTGTATTCTCATCCGAATTTGTAAAGCTTAAACCGCCTCTGATGTATAAAAGATTTTCAAATATTGATCCTGTACGTTAAAATAAACCGTCATCATCACGGGGGCTTATTATACTTGTACATTTACACTTTATTTGGAGCATTAGGAGTTATAATATATTTTATTAATTTGCTCTTAACCCGCTATTTGTTTGATCTTCCAAACTATATATAATACACAATATATTACAATTATTACAATTACGCATACAATAAACTGAATTCGTCATTTTGTTCTTAATGATCAGTAAATGTAATTATTAGTGAAAATACCTCTAGAATATTTTGCGGTATTTTTGTGAGTCTATAAATTGTATAAACAGTAGAATGTTGACAAATACTTACACCAAATGTAGAACAGAACTTGTGTTTAGGCCGTTTAAGTTGGGTACATGCTGAAGTCCGGTATAAACGATCCTCCTGCAAAGTAATTAATAATTCATGTACCAGTAGGTGACGGTGAAGTCCAAATTAAATTTGCCAGATCAAGTTTGGTAAATTCATTAACTCATCTATCGTATATGCAGGGGGGCGTTCAACTAGGTTTGCCACAAATGGAATATATTTTTTTAATTTTTAGAAAGTTTTTCTGAAATGTTCTTAAAACTCAAATATAAATATATAACGATTCTTAATTAAACTACCCTTATATTTCAAAACATCAATATTAAGAAATGTAATAACTTCAGATCTTACATGTGAAGCCAACAATTTAAAAAATAGTTATATTTTTAAATTTAATCTTTTTCTTGATTTTACACTTATACAATATAAAAAATTTAATGTTTAATAAGCTATTTTTCCGATGAAATTAAGAACAAATTCGAATAAACGTAGGGATTTACATTGATGTTCTAATGAACCAATCGAAAATTCAACAATACAATAAAGTATTCAATAGTGATTTAGTGAAACATTATTTAAAAATATATATTTTTAAATTACTAATTAAAAACATATTTATTTTTTTATAAATTAAAACTTTTTGAATACAGCTTTTACTATACTAAGTTAAAAAATATTATCGAATCAACAGTGTCCAAATAATACTTAGTGATACTCTTCATAGATGTCACCTTAAGTTGAAGAATACACACAAGTAGTAGATTATAGCTGGGTGAAGATCTCCCCCACAATTTCAAGGACACATGTGTAGTTCAAGGTAAAATAAAATTAAAATCACTCAATATCATGGTGTTCTTGAAGAGCAATGCAAAGATTAATAACAATTCAGGATTAATTGAAGCAAAGAAATTGAAAATATTATTTTTTTTTATAAATTAAAACTTTTCAAATACAGCTCTTACTATACTAAGATTATAAACTGTGTTCAATTTTATTATGCACCAACCAAAAGATACCCTTCATAAATGTCACCGTAAGTTGTAGTAGATTATAGCCGGGTAAAGATCTCCCCCCACAATTTCAAGGACATCTGTGTGGGTCAAGGTAAAATAAAATAAGTCACTCAGTGTCAATGTGTCATTGAAGAGCAATTAGTTAAATTCTTTCAATATTAATAAAAATTTAGGATTAATTGAACCAAAAAAATTGAAAACATTTTATGTTTGTTTTGTAATTTAAAACTTTTCAAGTACAGCTGTTATTATAACATATTATCGAATCAACAGTGTAGATTATAGCTGGGTGAGGATCTCCTCCACAATTTTAAGAAAATCTGTGTGGTTCAAGGTAAAATAAAATTAAAATCACTCAATATCATGGTGTTCTTGAAGAGCAATGCAAAGCTAGTTTCAAGCTTAATAACAATTCAAGATTAATTTAAGCAAAGAAATTGAAAATATTATTTTATTTTTTTTTTATAAATTAAAACTTTTCGAATACAGCTCTTACTATACTAAAATTAAAAATATGATCAAATCAACTGTGTTCAAATTTATTGAGCACCAACCAAACGATATTCTTCATAGATGTCAACGTAAGTTGTAGCTAAACTCAAACTCAAACTATTTATTTGGCCATATGTAAATAGAAATACACAAAAATCATGCATTGGCAAGTCAATAACAAAATTACTAAAACTAGAAAATTTTTTACAGTTTTAATACAGTAAAATAATTTTAATTTAAGTTATTTAAGTAAGCTGCAAGAGTATGCAGCTTTTGTTAATATAAAGCAACACTAAAATAAAAAAGCTTAGGATTGCCTACCTTAAAAAGAAAAGAATACAAAAAAATAGGATCCAGACAATATGTATATAAATAATAATTTGCTACAATGTTAAGTATGTAAAAAAAAACAAAATAAATAGTGTATAATTAAAATTTTTGAAAAAAGAAAGACATGCAAGTAACGTAATACACAAATACAATTCAAAATGAAACAGAATAAAACAACATATTAAAAATGAGGACTAGAGTTTATCTTTGGTTATCAATATACTCTTTAAAGGAGTAATAAGCGCGCTCTACAAAAAATTGTCTTAATTTTGCTTTAAATATTCTAACATTAAGACATTTAAAATGCTCTGGTAGTTTATTGTACAATGTAATAGCATTGTAAGACAAAGACAATTCAAAATTTGCCGTCCTGTGCCTCGGAACAACCAAAACATGCTCACTACGCGTATTATAATGATGTTTACTGGTTAAACTAGTAAATTTAGACAGATTGTTTCGTACATACACCAGACATTTATACATGTAAATACAAGGAACAGTTAAAATTTTTTGACTTATAAAAACATTTTTGCATGATTCACGAAGACCTAGATTAAAAATAAGACGAATTATCCTTTTTTGACAAATAAATATTCTTACAGCCTCACTACATTTTCCCCACAGCATAATACTTTGAGAAATGTGAGAGTATGCTAATGCATAGTAACAGTTTAATAATGCACTTTTGTCAAGTGCACTTTTCAATTGAAAAATCGCGTAATAAGCACTGTTCAGTTTTTTGCCACATAATCAACATTTGTGTCCCATGAGAAATCATTTTGCAAGTATGTCCCCAGAAATTTTGTACTATGTGATAGCTCAACTGGACTGTTTGGTAGAGGCTTGCGAACATTAATATTTAGATATACAGTCTTTTTTTCATTTAATATTAATTTGTTTCTTTCACACCAACTAGTTATTCTGTCAACCGCACCTTTAACTTTTCCATTCAGTTCCTCTGGTGTATCAGCAGATACAGTAATGGATGTATCGTCTGCGTACATTGTGACCACCTCGTCACCCATATAGTCCGGCAAATCATTAACATATATGAGGAACAATAGAGGTCCCAAAATGGACTCCTGAGGAACTCCTAGATTTACTTTAAATAGGTCGGACATGTGATTATTATGTTTAATCATAAGGGACCGATTATTCATGAACGAAACTATACAGTTCTTTAGATTACCTCGGATTCCTAGGCTTTCCAGCTTATCTATTAGGATATTTATATTTACCAGGTCGAAAGCTTTCGAGAGATCAAAAAACATCGATACTACATATTTCCCTTGATCCACCTGCTCATAAATGAATTCGTAAAAGTGCGCAGAAGCAGTTTCTATAGAGTGGCCGGGCCTAAAACCATGTTGTCTTTTTGAAAGTATATTGTATTTATTAAAAAATATCATGATTTTTTCAAATATTACTTTTTCCAAGATCTTAGAAAAGACACTTACTACCGAGATAGGTCGGAAATTTTCTATATCATTTCGATTTCCCTTTTTAAATACTGGAGTCACCACAGCTGTTTTTAATATGTCTGGAAAGGTTCCATTTACAAGACATAAATTAATTAAAAATAGGAGTTGATCAATTACATTCAGAGAGACTTTCTTGAACAATGCAGGAGATATTTCATCAAAAGAGCTAGATTTTTTATTTTTTAGGTTATATATAGTCTTAATTAATTCTGTTTTTGTTATAGGTGCGCAGAACAACGTGTTTATACATATCTCTGAAACGGTATGAGGTAAAGTTAAGTTATAGCCAAAATGTTCCGCACTCTGTTTTGTAGCTATATTTGAAAAATAATCACCAAACTCGTGAGCCACTAACTCAACCTCAGAAGTCATTTCGCCATTAATATTAAGTGTTAAGGGAGTATTTCTATTTGTAACTCTGTCTAAAGTAATATTTACAGTTCTCCATATTTCTTTTGTTTGATTTTCAGAGTTTAATATTTTGTTTCCATAGAAATTTCTTTTGGCGTCCCTCACCGTTTTTTTATATTTGTTCTTTTGAGCCTTATATGCAAGTAAACTATCCACATTATTTGATCGTTTCATATCTTTAGAAAGTTTTACAAGAACCACCTTTTGCCTTTTTATTTCTTCATTTATCCACCTATTTTGTCGTTTGTTTATTTTATATTTTTTAAAAGGGCATGACGCATGAAAGCACCATATAACAATCTCGATAAAAAAATCAAAGGCTTCATTTACGCTCAGGCTATACATTGGCGACCAGTCGGCTTTATTCAGCAAAAAAGAAAACTCTTTTAAATTAATATCGCCAAGACAGCGTTTATCCACATATATATCTAAAGGCTTATTTACTAGAGTACCTTGGGCATACGTCAACCTACCCAAATGCCCAAAATGGTCAGCCAAATAGGGGTCAAAAAGCTCGACCTGAAAAGAAGCCTTCGGCATATTAGACACCATATAGTCAATAACGGTTCTCGATACACTACCGTTTGCATTAACACCAATTCGAGTAGGGTCGTGACTCTGCATCAATAGAGAGAAACAATTAAACAGATCAGACAGTGTTTTGGTGTTTGTTGAAGAATCCAAATAATTTATATTAAAATCCCCACATAAAATTATATATTTATATTTATTAATTACATTTCTAATCGCATTTTCAAGATGGTCGAAAAAAATGTTAAAGTCTCCGCTCGGAGGTCTATATACACTACAAATAGCAACAGTATCTCTCCCAGTCAAATATAAGCACACACCACTCATCTCAATGACTGACTCTACAGAAACATTTATTAAGAAAGGTATATTTTTTGACTGCAAACCATTTTTCACAAAGATTGCCGAGCCTCCACGCAGTTGTTTCGTTCTAGAGAAATCTGAGATCAAATTAAATCCTTGCAATTTAACATTTGAGACACCCTCATGGGTTAACCAGTGTTCCGAGACACAAAGGCAATCCAAATTTTTGTCATTAATTAAAATATCAACTAAATCTAACTTATTTGCTAAACATTGAACATTCACGTGACAAACGTTTAATCCAGGGACATCTGAGACAATCGTGGGTATAAAAAACTGCTATTTACAATTTCTCAACTTTCTATCAGAATATTTTCTATCACAGATTTATTTAAAGTAGTCGGAATGTTATTTTCAACTACCTCAGCTGCCTTTAATTCAGATGCAATGGACATATTTTTTTGCAGAGATTCATCTATATTTAAATTTAAACTAATACCGCTCTGACTTGTATTTATAAATATTAAATGTTTTGGTAAGGGTTTATTTCCTTAAAGAATTTTGTCATAAATCAATGAACATAGTTCGTCGTTTTTCTTTATATTTACACCCGTCTTGGCATCAATGTAACTAAATAAATTTGGTAAACATGAATTCAGTTTATAAGTAAATCGCTCCAAGTTTTTATTGAACTTATGAATGAACCTATTTGTAAACAAACAATTTATATAAGGAACTCCAACGAAAGTGATATTCGTTTTAGAACACAATTTAACTTTATTCCAAATATTTTTAAACAGTGGATACTTAATCTCACCTGAGAAATTATTTGAACCTGCTATTATAATTATATGGTCCCTGTTTGAGAAATCTTTAGATACATTTTCAATATCTTCAATAACACTTTCATAACTCGCTCCTGGCTTGTAAAAACAGTCCATCTGGTAATCATTCCCATTTAGTTTATGTTTTAGATTAATATTGTAAACTAGAAAGCGTAATAACAAAAGAACACTCAGTCTAATGTTTGAACTTGATACTTGACATTGAAGGATCAAATATTATGAGTATTATCTAAACATGTTTTAAAAACAATCAGTCAAATATCAACAAAATTTAGTATAAAAGAACGGGCAAATCAAGTAGACGACAACTTATCTGGTTGAGTAGTTCCCTTTTAATTAAGGCCAAACGCTCCTCCTGTAATAAGCTCAAACCCTCCCGATCCTGATTATCTGGTTAGGTAGTTCCCTTTTAATTAAGGCCAAACGCTTTTCTGGTGACCAGGATCAAACCTCCCGACCTTGACTATCTGGTTAAGTAGTTCCCTTTTAATTAAGGCCAAACGCTTTTCTGGTACCAAGGTCAACCTCCCGATCTTGACTTTCTGGTTAGGTAGTTCCCTTTTAATTAAGGCCAAACGCTTCTCTGGGAACCAAGATCGAACCTCCTATATAGTGACGTCAGTGTAAAAGTAAAGTGTAAAAGTAACGTAAAACTTAAAGTAAAAAGTAAAGTGAACCATAGATAAAAGTGAAACCTAATTAAAGCATACCAATATAACTAGAACGAATTATAACGCTCATAACAATTTAAACTAAAAGTAAACTCAAGGGAGCCGAATAGGTCGAGTCCAGTCAGTCCTCAGCGAATGGTCATGCGTTTTACGCCATTCTGGTAAATTGTATTCAGTCATAGTTTTCATTCTAAGTACATACCTTCCTGTATCTGAAGACCAATATACGTACAGTTTGTTTCGAATTAAGCGAGTCGTTATTCCATCTGATATACAACCCCCAGCTCAAGGAGGACCGCCGCCAGTAATCCCACTCAGCAGCAAGCATCTGGGAAGCGCCCAAAATCCTCTTTGACAATATTAATATTTCGTCCGAAATCGTCAGTAAGAATAAGAATTTTTTGGCGTTTTAAGTCATTGCTCGGCACTTTATAGTGTTCCCGACAATTTGTTGAAGAAGGAAATTTAATTAGTTCATCTGAGACTTGTGTCATGGTAGCTGTAGAGTGTCTAGAGTCACATTCTAAAGGGCTTGCTGATGGTGTATCACTTTGCACGCCTACATTTACTGTTGATACAGGCTCAGTCATAGTACCACAGCCTTTAAAATAATTATGTTTTGTTTGGGTGCTACATGTTATGTTTACTTTACCTTTATATAAATCCAGGGCTGCATTTAAATTAGTTATTTGTGTTCTCAAGTCCAGAATCGTGGATTCACTATCCTGAATGATTTGATTTAATTAATCCTCGCTTGTTGAGGCCTCGTTCATTAAAGCACTATAGTCTCCCTTGATTTTTTCAATATGCCGGGTTTTAAGTTCCGTTTCCAAAGTTAATTCGCTTATTGATTCTTCCAAAAGAGAATTTTCTTGCTCGAGTTTGGATAGTGAAATATCCTTTTCAAACTGTGTGTTGCAGCATATAATCTTATTTTCGCCTAAATAACGAATTTTATTTTTGAGTTTTCCCGACGCAATACATGATTTATGTAGGATTCTACTACATTGTGTACAAACATACTGCAGGAAAATTTTGTCACAACACTTATATTTAGATGCCATTTCTGATTTACTAATTTGGGAGCGCAGCACCATTTGACAATATTTAAACAATCAAGAGTTTAACGGTTTATTTAGGTTAGAATCGTCAAAGAAACTAGTGTATATTTGTTTTTTGAAGTATTTTTTCCACGGAAGCACTGTGACAAAACACTTATGAGTTTATATAACGTGTCACCACTGAAATAGTTAATTTAATTTAACTTATTTCTACGAGAAACACCAATTTTACTATGACTATATTAAATACGTCGGCACGTCAACCACGTTCACAACTTGATTGTGTAGAATATATAAATAGTAGATTATAGCCGGGTAAAGATTTCCCCCCACAATTTCAAAGACATCTGTGTGGGTCAAGGTAAAATTATATGAGTCACTCAGTGTCAATGTGTCCTTGAAGAGCAAATAAAGTTAAACTCTTTCAATACTAATAACAATTTAGGATTAATTGAAGCAAAAAAATTGATTATATTTGTTCTGCAATTTAAAACTTTTCGAGTACAGTTCTTATTATACTAAAATCAAAAATATTATCGTATCAACTGTGTCCAAATTTATTGTGTACTAAACGGTACTTAGCGATACGTTTTTGAATATAAAGTAGTAGATTATAGCCGGGTGAAGATCTCCCCCCACAATTTCATCTGCATGGGTCAAGGTAAAACAAAATTAAAATCACTCAATATCATGGTGTTCTTGAAGAGCAAGTCAAAGTTAAACTCTTTCAAGATTAATAACAATTCAGGACAAATTAAAGCAAACATTTTTAAAACATTATATTAAGTTATTTTTGAATATTATAACTTCTCAGACTACTTTTTTTGACATGCATCACTTGGATCTATGCGGCCTTACAATATTGAAAATATCGAATCAACAGGATCCAAAATTATTTTATACCAAACGATACCCTTCAGAAATGTCACCTTAAGTAGTAGAATATAGACGATAAGATATCTCCTCTTACAATTTCAAGGACATCCGTCATCAAGGTGAAATAACATTCACAGTCACTCAATGTCGTGGGGTCCTTGAAGAACAAGTCAATTTAAACTCTCTCAAGATTGAGGTCTTTATTGAAGGCCAAATCAAGGTCACGCTAAAATTGTTAAAATTTAAACAAAATACGATGCACCATCTTATAAAGTATAATTGTTTTATAAATTTGTTTTATAGATTTACTTGTGTAGCAATAAAAGTAATAAAACGGTTTTTACAACACTTTTATACAGCAAATATTATAGAGTTGTTATAAATAGCTCTCAACGATTGTGTATACAAGTACATCTTATGCTAGCATAAACATTTGTAAAATTGTTGTATACAGCGATCAGTAGTATTATTTATTATCACATTTAAGTCACCATTGATTTTTGTATAACGATTTAGTGACCTTTCGTAGATTTATTCAATTTAAAATTTTAAAAACTTTATATGAATCGTTTTTTGAAAATTATGTTCGTCGTTAAATGTCGAGTTTTCGCTGAACCCGTTAATGATTTCGGTACTTACATGACCTTCAAATTCGGCAGATAAGCTGAAAACACTTCTGGTAAGATTTTCTGTAACTTTGGCGCTGTGTGTATATATCTGTAACAATAAAAACGCTCCTTAACCAAAATGGAAGAGTATCAAAAAATGTGTTTATGTTAATAAAAAATTTTGGAACACTTCTCTTAGTCATCACCATATCCTCTCTCAGTTGTCAATGTTAGTGTTAGTGCCTCATGATTGGCAACTGTATGATAAGGAATTTAACCGTTGGCAACACTGTTTTCACATTGATGCCACCATTCTATAAGAAACGTTTTCTCCGTTTTATTGTTGAAGTAGTTTGTAGTTTAATGAAATGCATTCTATTATCTATTTTTTAAATATTATTTCTTGATTCTATATAAATTAAAACCAACCAGGCTTAATAATATTCAAAACATAGCTTAAGGCTAGATATCCGTTGTGTTATGTAATGAATTTTGAAATTACCATTCCGCAGTGAGTAAATTACAATATACTGCGCGAAAGATCCGATGTCTACTAATTTATTAAAAATTTCATTTTATAAGCAGGAAAATAACAAACCGGATCCGTTTTAATATATATTTTTAGAATTTCATTCAGAGTAACAAAGCGACATTTTGTAATAAATTCTCTTAAGAGTCGAAAAAGGCATTTGAAGCAACAGAATATATTATGCTCTAATGCAATAACAAAATTCACAATTCTGAGAACTATGATACGCCAGCTATTTTCACTATTTTGAAATTAGGCCATAGAGAATTCGAGAAGGTGCTCAATGCTAGAAAATCGTTTAGGTTGAATGTTTATTGCCCAATATATAGAGCCTTTTATCTTGTGAGGTATAATAAACAATTTTCTCATTTATTCACCCTCTTCATCCCTTTTCTGTCTAAAAGATAGAGAGGTTTGGTCTTCTTAAGCTTGGCGAAATCCATTATAGCCAACCTAAATATTATGGTTCACTAATGTCTTAAGCTCACCTTTCCCAATGACGCAATACTTCGATAAAGCGAAATATTTCAATAAAATTTTTATTAATTGCTTAGCGTCAATCATGCAAAATCCATTTACAACGTCAATAACGACCACTTCAGTTATGTTGACGGTTTCAAATCGCACATTACAACATAATTAAGGCCATGTAAATAGCTAATCACTGGCATCGAATTGCTCAGAAATGGTGTTTTGAATGCAGGCTAGAAACTGCGTTCGTACGTTCAACTATATTAAAAATAATGTCTCAAAATAGTTACGTTTGGGTTGGGCTTTATTTCTAATAAATGTTTTCTTGAAAGATATAAACGGAATTGCGGTAAGACATATCTCAAAACCGAACGAAAATAAAATTCAAATAATATTCTACGCATTTATACAGCTATAACCTGTGGATACGTGTTACTTTCACCTTCTGATTTATTAGACAAGATCCCAAAGTAAAATTATTGTTTCAGACATATTTTCTCTTACACGTGCTTCATCCTGATTTTCTCGGTAAATCTGCAACCGTCTATAAATAGTCTGGAATATTTATGCAGGATTGGAAAACAACAGGTAACATATTGTAAAGTAAAAAAATAGTTAGGTTTAGCCTTTTGAAGTATGCCTTTCCCCACTTGAAATGTTATGACGGTATTAGACATGCAAATCAGCTTCTACTCACTTAATGAAGATCTATTTATTTTTAAAACATAGAACAATCACTTATTGAACATCGAATCATTTTAAGGCATACAATAGGTATTTAATGAAGTTCTAATACATTTGAAGATCCAATTAATGAAGATCATATCATTTCTAAAGCATTGGAAAATCACTTTTTTAAGACCTCATTATTTTAAGATGCTGAAGATCTATTTAATGAATATCTAATAATTTTTGAAGAATATAAGATTCACTTACTGAACATAGAATCATTTTTAAAGCAGAGGAGAGCTATTTGGTAATGCTCCAATCATTTTTATAGTTAAGATGATCCACTTAATGAAGATCGAATTTAGTTTACAGCTTAAAAGAATAACTTTTTGAAGGTCTAATAATTTTATGACGTTACCAATCTACGTAATGCAGATCTAATAATTTTTAAAACATAGAATAACCACGTAATGAACATTTAATTATTTTAAAAATATAAAAGAGTTATTTGCGGAATATCGATTTATTTTTAAAGGATTAGGAAGCTATTTAATGACGATCACATCATTTCGTTCCGTGGTGAAGATCTAGTCATGTTTAAATCATAAAAGAAGCACTTCCTGAATGATGGAAACCCATTTAATAAAGATCTAATCATTTTTAAAATATAGAAAAACGGTGTGGTGAAGATCTAATCATGGTTCAATCATAAGAATCACTTTTTGAAAATCCAATCATTTTTAAAATATAGAATAACTGTGGTGTAAATTTAGTTATGTTTAAATCGGAAGAGAATTACTTTTTGAAGACTTAACCATTTTAAGACTTTGAAAATGTATTACATGAGGATCTAATAATTTATAAAACTTGGAATAGTAACATACTTGATGCATAAGAGAGGTATTTTATGAAGTTCTAAGCACTCTTAACACCGTGGTGAAGATCTAGTCATGTTTAAATCATAAAAGAAGCACTTCCTAAAGATACAATCATTTTAAGATGATGAAAAACTATTTAATAAAGATCTTATCATTTTTAAAATATAGAATAACCTTGTGGTGAAGATCTAGTCATATTTAAATCATAAAAACCACTTTTTGAAAATTCAATCATTTTTAAAATATGGAATATCTGTGGTGTAGATCTAGACATGTTTAAATCATAAGAAAATC
>MU186327.1:61518-76573 GCA_016904865.1 Pissodes strobi | reverse complement strand
ATAATTTTTAAAATATAGAATAACTGTGGTGTAGATGTCATGTTTAATACATAAGAGAATCACTTTTTGAAGATCTGATAATTTCAAAATATACAATAATCCCGTGATAAAAATCTAGGCATGTTTAAATCACAAGCGAAGTACTTCCTGAATATATAATCATTTTAAGATGAGGGAGACCTATTTAATAAAGATCTAATCATTTTTAAAATATAGAATAACCATGTGGTGAAAATCTAGTCACGTTTAAACCATAAAAACCACATTTTGAAAATCAAATCATTTTTAAAATAAAGAATAACTGTGGTGTAGATTAAGTCATGTTTAAATCATAAGAGAATCACTTTTTATAAGATCTAATCATTTTAAAACTTTGAAAATGCATTTAATGAGGATCTAATAATTTATAAAACTTAGAATAGTAACCTACTTCATGCATAAGAGAGGTATTTTATGAAGCTCTGATCAATTTTAACCCCATGGTGAAGATCTATCTAGTAATGTTTAAATCATAAAAAATCACTTCCTGAAGATATAATCATTTTAAGATGATGGAAACCTATTTAAAAAAGACCTAACAATTTCTAAAATATAGAATAATCTTGTAGTGAAGATCTAGTAATGTTAATCACAAAAATCACTTTTTGAAAATCCAATCATTTTTAAAATATAGAATAACTGTGATGTAGATTTAGTCATGTTTTAATAACGAAAGAATCACTTTTTGAAGATCTAACCATTTTAAGATTTTGAAAATGTATTTAATGAGGATCTAATAACTTATGAAACTTAGAATATTAACTTACTTGATGCATAAGAGAGGCATTTTATGAAGCTCTGATCAATCTTAACCCCATTGTGAAGATCTAGTCATGTTTAAAACATAAGAGAATCATTTTTTGAAGATCTAATCATTTTAAGACGATATAAATCTTTTTTGTAAAGATCTAATCGTTTTTAAAATATAAAATAACTCCCTGGTGAAGATCTAATCGTGTTTCAATGATAAAAACCGCTTTTGAAAATCCAATCATTTTTAAAATATAGAATAACTGTGGTGTATATCTAGTCATGTTTAAATCATAAGAAGAGAGTCACTTTATGAAGATCTAATGATTTTAAGACTTTGGAAATATATTTAATGAGGATATAATAATTTATAAAACTTAGAATAGTAATTTATCTGAAGCACAGGAGAGGTATTTTATGAAGCTCAATTTGAAAGTTTAGAAGAATCACTTAATAAAGATCGTACAATTTCTAAATCACAAGAGTGTCACTTTTTGAAGATATAATTATTTAAATACATTGAAAATCTACTTAATGAACGTCTACTCACTTTTAATCCCCTGGTGAAGATCTAGTCATATGTGAAGGTATAGTCATGTTTAAATCACAAGAGAAGCACTTTTTGAAGATCTAATAATTTTAAGACGATGTAGACCTATTTAATGAAGATCTAATCATTTTTAAAATATAGAATAATCTTGTGGTGAAGATCTAGTCACATTTAAATCATAAAAGGATCAGTTTTTTAAGATCTAATCATTTTTAAAATATAGAATAGATTTGTGGTGTAGATGTAGTCATGTTTAAATCGTAAGAAAATCACTTTTCAAAATCTAATTCTTTTAAGGCTTTGGAAATGTAATTAATGAGGATCTAATCATTTGTAAAACAGAATAGCAACTTACTGAAGCATAAGTAAAGCTATTTAATGAAGCTCTCAACAATTTTAAGGTTTAAAAGAATAATTTAATGAAGATCTCATCATTTCTAAAACACATGTTTTAAGATATAATCATTTTAAAACATTGAAAATCTAATTAATAAAGGTCTAATAATTTTTAATTCCGTGGTGAAGATCTATCATATTTAAATCATAAGAGAATCACTATTTGAAAATCTAATCATTTCCAAATATAGAGTAACCCCGTGCCGAAGCTGTAGTCATGTTTAAATCATAAGAGAAGCACGTTTTAAAAACCTGATAATTTTGACATGATGTAGACCTATTTAATGAAGATCTAATAATTTTTAAAATATAGAACAACCTTGTGGTGAAGATCTAGCCAAATCTAGAGAATCACTCTTTTAAGATCTAATCATTTTTAAAATATAGAATTACTCTGTGATATAGATCTAGTCATGTTTAAATTATAAGAGGATAACTTTTTCAAGATCTAATCATTTTAAGACTTTGAAGATGTATTTAATGAGGATCTAATTATTGATAAAGCATAGAATAGTAACCTTCTGAAGGATAAGAGAGCTATTTAATGAAGCTCTAATCAATTTTAAAGTTTAGAAGAACCACTTAATGAAGATTGTATCATTTCTAAAGTATAATAGAATCATCAAAAGATATAATCATTTAAAAACATGAAGTAGATTTTAATGGACTTTTAATCATTTTTAAAACCGAAGAGAAGTTTTCAAATAGGTTCTAAATATTTGTAAAAAATAGTCACCCGATCCAATCGTTTTTAAAGTATTGGAAAGCACTTAAGGAAAATTGTTTTAAAAACAGTTAATTGAGATTTAAATATTTGTTCACTTAATGAAGATTCAATATTTTAAAATATAGAAAAACCGCTTAATGAAGACCTAGTCAGCTTTGAACCTTAGGAATTAGACTTAATGAAAATGTAATCATTTCTAAAACATTGAAGTTGTTTTATAAAGTAGCAGATATATTTAATGAGGATTCTAATAATAGAAGAAACATAAAAAAGCCAGTTGATGAAGATCCTATTATCTTTAAAGCATGGGAGAGCATTCTAATAAAGATATAATCATTTTAAGCCATACCTAAGTTGAGGTTTTAAACACAGAGAGCCACTTAATCAATATCTACAGAGCCACTTAATGAAGATATAATTTGTTTTAAGGGATAGAAAATCAAATTAATGAAGTTCAAATTATTTTAAAAGCTTAATGAGAATCAACATTTAGTAAATCATTCTTTGTAAAAATTTTAATAGAATATTTAAGTTTAATTGTGGTGTTGGCCAAAATATGTAGATTGGAGCTAAGTGCAACGCTTCGCTTTTAATGAAATTGAGACTTTATCATTAAGGATCAATATCGTGTATAGCTCTGAACTTCAAAGTTGTCAACTAACAAAGAAAATGAAACTAAATCAGCAGAAGCTTGTAATCAAGACCGGCATTGTTGTAAGGCAAAAACGACCCAAGAAGCTCGACAAATACATTAGAGATTTCAAGAATTACACAACTTTGCTTCGGAAACCAACACGTTGGCAAGTACGTAATCAACGCGATGAGAAAATTAAATTTTTAAATCTCGTGTGAAATATCGTACTTACAGAGTTTGAAGTTGTTTCAGATGGCGAAAAACTCCGGTCTCGATGTGATAAAACTTCTCCAAGTTTTCCATATTTCTGCAAATAAAATAGAAATAGATAAACACGAGTATTGCTCATTACTTCTGCAAAATATTCGTAAATTTTAAAGCGTGATTACATATAAGGAAAATTGTAAAGGCTATAGAGGATTTTAAAAATTATTGTTAATAAATATAATCTGAAACTTTTTACACAATTCGTTTCTCAGTTTTATAGAAATATGTACTGTATGGAACTAATAGCATTTGTTTTGCATTTAAATACATTCCTAGAAGCTACATAAAACACGCTACACATCCATTTTTTACTAGTTATCTGGCCCTTAAACCCTCTAGAAAATCAATTGCGTCAAAAATGTATTAGAAAATTCCTGCCCTAGATCTGTCTGTATAATAGATTAATTTAACTTCAAACAATAGAACGACAAAGAACGTGAACCCGATTTTGTTTAACTATAGATTGTGAAGCAACCATCATAGTCTGGTTAATATTCTTTGGATGTATGATCTATTATTTACCAATAATTTTTCGATTTCACTATCATCTACTGTTCAAAATTATTATTCGATCTTAAAACAAGTTTCAGCTTATTAAATCAAAAATAATAAAGAAAGAACTTTTAATATCAAATATATAATCATGACTTATTCTGAAATAAGTTCGTCAACATGAAATGAACTCAACTTCGCCGTTGCCCGATTGAAATCCTTGATAATTAAATTGTAAGAATCTACGGATCACTGAATTCAAACAATACATTCAACTTTAATAGACATTTTAAAAGCGTTTGTTGACTTGGGGGAGTTTTATTTATGTATCGAGGCCAGCATGATAGCTATAAGCAAGCTCAAATAGGGGCACGAATAAGCAAATTAAACACGTATCCTCTAATTTTCTCCAGATATGCTTAAATTCAGAGAGATAATAACGCGAAACTACGACACAATAGGCCATTTGTTGTCTTGTTAAGCTCAGCCAAAGTTGGCCAACTTAAATCATATTCCCACCGGGCTTTCGTTGAATTTATCCGGTAAATTTACGTTAGGAGATATTGTTCGAGTTTAAAGGATATTTCGAGGATTATTTTGTCGTATGTCGGATGATTATTGTGAAAAGATTCTAAAGCAAATCACTGTTTAAGTTGCATTTTAAAGCCCTCTTAAAAAAAAGCCATATAGACGTATCGACAGCCACACCTACTAGCTCATAGACAACACCTCGGCTGCAATGGCCGAATAATGATAGGTGGCGTCTAATCTATCTTAAAAGCTTCTTGTAATTAAGTTTTATCACTTTCTGCACTCAAGCTGAAATATCGGATGATGTCCGAGAGTCAGTAACCTCTGCTATTTTGCATCTTATAACACGGTTAGCTTGAGTAACGTCAACAGCCTCACTTATAGTTTTCTAAGAATATAAAAGGGATTCAACCTACAAAATTTTAGAAGATCGAGGTATCAATCTTCACCTTCTGACTGCCACTGTTCCTCAATTCAGCTCAGTAAATAGGTAAGTTGATTTACTTCTACTTTTCAATTATTTTTGTCTTCATCAAGAATTGTGCAAGTTTGAAAATTTGGTGTGCAATATGTCTCTATATTTACGAACATTCTCCATGGTTTTACCAAAAAGAGCGTTATTCATTAATTTGAACAAAAATAATTTAAAATTCGTTTTGTTTGTTTTACCCAACTTTGTATTTAATTCATTATAAAATATTTATCAACAACATTGTCTAAATTTGATCACTGTATGTATTTTTATTAATATCATACCTAGACTTTTAACTGTTCTTGACATCTTAATTATTAGCATGTCTTTATCTAAAATTTTATAACTTTGAATATTTATATTAATTATTAAATTTATATGTACTTATATTTATCAACATTATCCAAGGTTTTACCAAAGGGTGTATTGTTCATTAATTTGTTAAAGATTGTTTCGAACTGTTTTTCGTAAATTTGCATTTACATCAGTATAAAATATATGTCAAGAAGATTGTCTAAATTTGAGGACTTTATGTATTTCTGTTAATTTCATACAGCATGCTACTTAACATTTCAATCATTACCATGTCGTCATCAAAAATCGTACAACTTTGAAAATTAAGGGTTTCAATATAGTACTTAGCTTTGTATCTTCTAAATCACTTAATTACCAGTTTTTTTCTTTACATTTACTAACATTCAACATGTTTTTACCAAAGGGAGCACTGTTCACTAATTTGTAACGAAATGTTCCAAATTCACTTTAATTTGTTTTTGGTAAATTCATATTTACATCACTATAAAACTGGTATCAATAATGTGTGTATTTCTGTTAATTTCATACAGCATGCTACTTAACATTTCAATCAATACGATGTCTTCATCAAAAACAATTGTACAACTTGGATTTTCAATGTGGTGCTTAGCTCTATATTTTCTAGATCACTTAATTACCAGTTTCTTCTTTACATTTACGAACATTCAACGTGTTTGTACCAAAGAGAGCATTGTTCATTAATTTGTAAAAACTGTTCCAAATAACTTTTGCTCTGATTTATTTAAATCAATATAAAAAATTATGTGTTTTGTTAATTTAATACCGAGACTGTAGCAGAGGATTCTGAGTAGTTTGGGTTAGTTTAAGTAACCTAAACTAAGCGCTGCCATTTTACATTTTATTATAGACCTTTTTGTCTTAACTATCTTCTCAATCTTACTTATGTTTTTAAGGATATGAATGGATATCAACATATAAAAATTTGGACCTGCTTAATTTTAATCTTCACAGTCTGACTGCGACCCTCAAGGTATGCCTCAATCCAGCTCACGGTCCCCTCAGTCAAAACCATAATCCTATCATCAGCAATGTTTTAGACAAATCGAGAATGAAAAAGGTATATTAAATTCTAGTTTTAAATATTACATTTCAATTTATTATTATCATGCCTTCATCAGAAATTGTACAACTTTGAAAATTTGGTTGTGCAATTTCTGCCATCTCTTTCAGACCACCTAATTTTATGTCTTTGTGTTTATGAACATTCTTCATGGTTTTACCAAAGACAGCATTGTTCATTAATTTAAAAAACATTGTTTCAAATTCAGGTTGCGCTGTTTTTCATAAGTCGTATAGAAAATTTGGTTGTGCCTTACGGATGTTCCTCATGGTTTTACCAGAGAGAGCATTGTTCATTAATTGGAAAAAAATTGTCCCAATTTCATTTTGCTCTGTTTGTTGTAAATTTGTATTGAAAATTCGGTTGATGATTATCTTTATATTTACGAACATTCTCCATGGTTTTACCAAAGACAGCATTGCTCATTAATTTGTAAATCGCAGACAGGGACGTCAAACTGGTGAGAGCAGTTTGATTACGGGGAGTGACGCCCCCGCCATTCCGAGTTGCCACGGGATGTGGCCGATCAAATCCCATCGTCCTCCTCCAGGCTGGAGAACACCAAAGTACAAAGTCTGGAGCTGATCACTAGGGAGTGACCCAACAAACCCTTGTCAGACTAGGGACCACCAAAGGAAAGAGTCTGAGGCCGATGCATCCAGTGGAAGCGGCCCTAGGTGGTAGATGCATACGCCTACTCGCATCGTCCGGTGAAAGACCACCCCACCAGAACTGGGAAGCGCTATGTGGTTTTCCCGAATCACGTTCCGTTTCCGCGCTGGTGGTTCCGGGTTCCACAGTAGGAATATAATAATATGGACATGATGGTGCTTCCAGGATCAAAATATTCCGGAGGTAAGCTCCCCGGCCATTCGGATCTCCGGGCGCTGGGTGGCCCTGGGAGCCCTTCATTCCGCATTTCACAGACAGCAAAGATACCGAACCAATTTAGAATAGATTTCTGCAACATAAGAGGCCTAAATACAAACATAAATTCGGTACACCAACATCTACAAGCAAATAGACCACACATACTAGCCCTTACAGAAACACAAGTATGTTCTACAACAACAACAGTGAACTACCCTTATCCTGGTTACGACTTACATACCCGATTTAGACATAAGTTCGGAATATGCCTTTTTGTCCGAAGCGACCTTTCATGTCACCGCGAGGAAACACTCGAACCGAACAACCTTGACGTCATGTGGCTCAAGTTCACCGCCAAGGGATTAACCAAGTTTATATGTTGTCTCTATCGCCCTCCGAGCGATAGAGCCTACCAAAGCTTTTTTTCAACACTAGCTACCACTTTTGACTCAATACAGGTTGATCACCCCAGTTCAGAAATAATCGTTCTGGGAGACTTCAATGCCCACAACACCAACTGGCTCAAACATCACAACAAGACCGACAACGAAGGTAGAGAGGCTGAAGCATTCGCCATCAGCTGCGAACTTACTCAAATTGTAGACGAACCAACTCGAATCGCAGAGAGGGGCGAATTCGCCGCCCTCCTGGATCTTTTTCTAACCACCAATCCTGACCAGTACACAGTTACAGTTGGTCCGCCATTAGGTACTTCCGACCACAAACTTATTACAACGGTTTGTGAATTGCCACTCATACAGAAGGATCCACCATTGCCTCGCAAAATCTGGCATTACAATTCTGCAAACTGGGACGATCTAAGGGAGTTCTACCTAGATTTTCCTTGGCTCGACGTCTGCTTTGGCGCTGACGACCCGTCAGTCTGCTGCGAAAAGATCACGCAAGTAATCTCCTCAGGAATGGAAGCATACATCCCAAATTCCATCAAGTTACCATCAAAAGGAAAGCCCTGGTTCGACAAAAGATGCGAAAGAGCTGTGGGTAGGAAACAGCAAGCTTACAAGTACTGGCAGCAAAATCAGACCGCTGAAAATCGGAATTATTTTGTCCAAGCGAGAAACGAATGCAAGCGTTTTATCGACGAAACTAAGGACAAACACAATCAAAGGATTAGGAATAAACTTTTGCAATGCCCCAGTGGCTCCAGGAATTTCTGGTCGGTAGCAAAGGCAGTAAGTAACAACTTTACAGAAACGTCTCTCCCACCTTTGACGGACGAACGTGGCATCACGGCGACTACAGCCAAGGAAATAGCAAACATGCTCGCTAAAATGTTTTCTTCGCACTCTACCTTAGACGTCCCCCAAGGCAAGACTCTCCCCACCATATCGAACATCAACACTACCATGGCAGAAGTCAAATTTCATCACCGTGATATTTGTAAAATCCTTAAAAATCTAGATACGCAAAAGGCATCAGGACCGGACGGAATACCTGCCATCGTGTTAAAGAACTGCGCCAACGAACTAACACCCGTTTTTTCCAGGCTTTTTTCTCTGTCTTACGGAAAAGGGATTTACCCATCGTCTTGGAAAGTCGCTCGAGTACAACCTGTTCCAAAAAAAGGCAAGAAAACCACGCCCTCAAACTATCGTCCAATTGCCTTGCTTCCAATAATCTCCAAAGTCATGGAACGTGTAGTCAATCAGCAACTACTCAAGTACCTCGAGAACAACAAAATAATCAGCGATAATCAATACGGCTTTCGCAAAGAGAGATCGACAGGAGATATATTGGCCTATGTCACTCATATATGGAGTAGGGCAATTGAGAACTACGGAGAGTCTCGAGCGATTGCGTTGGATATTTCAAAGGCATTCGACAGAGTTTGGCATGACGGACTACTCAACAAACTACCGTCCTTCGGACTGCCAGCCTCTCTCTGCAGCTGGCTTGCCAGTTTCCTTAAGAGCCGATCTCTGCACGTTGCAGTCGATGGACACATCTCGGACACATTCACCATCAACGCGGGCGTGCCTCACGGCGCAATACTTTCACCAACTCTGTTCCTCATCTATATTAATGACCTGCTGACCGAAACAAATAATCCTGTTTACAGTTTTGCAGATGACAGTACCCTTGTCTCCCACTTTAGATCAGAAAAACCCTTACCAGCGACTGAGACTCATCACCGCAGACAGGAGCAGATTACAGCAATTAATCAAGACCTGGAGAAAGTTCAAACTTGGGGCGACCGAAATTTGGTCCAGTTCAATGCAGCAAAGACCCAAGCAGCAACGTTTACTAAGAGGGCCAATACAGCGGGCCCTGACATCATTATGGCAGGATCGACCATTCCTTCATCCTCGTCAATCGGGCTGCTGGGTGTCTCGGTCAACAGCAATATGTCATGGCATGACCATGTTGCTAACATCGCAAAATCAGCCTCCCAGAAGCTTGGTGCGCTATTTCGCAACAAAAAACTCTATACACCGCAGCAGTTGCTCTTGCTGTACAAAGCGCAAATAAGACCGTGCTTAGAATATTGCTCACATATCTGGGGTGCCGCACCAAAGCATACCCTAAAGCTGCTGGATTCCATTCAGAAGAGGGCTGTGCGTCTCGTCGGCGATCCGGAGTTGACCCGGAATCTGGATAGTCTGGAACATCGCAGACATGTGGCCGAGATGTCTCTGTTTTACAGATACTTTCACGGCAGATGTTCCCAGGATTTGGTCCGCCTCATCCCGCCCCTGGCAGCTCCTGTCAGACAGTCACGACAGACGGCAAGAGCGCACCAGTTCGTCGTACAACTGGAAACACCTAGAACATCGCTTTACAAGAACTCCTTTGTCTGGCGCACTGCATCACTGTGGAACTCACTCCCAGGACATCTGTTTCCCACTAATTACAACTTACAAATATTCAAGAGCCGTGTCAATCAACATCTTCGCACACACACCGCTCGTCGAGCGCCATAGGATCTACCTTTAGTGTGTGTGCCACTGCCATGGAAGGAAAGGAATGGCACTTACAGTTTGCTGTAGTCTCCGCTTCCTTCCCGATTCTCTCGCTGGTTTGTCTGGTCTGCTGTAGCTTCGTCCCTTTTATTGCGCTGAAGGGCTGGATAACCCAAGTAGTGGATCTGGCCTGAAGATTCTGGTCGTTTTCTGATGAACACTACCGCACAATCCTACCGACTGCGCCACTTAAGTATTTAGCTTTCAAAAATCTCTTTTTAAAAATTATTTATTAGGAGCTAACTACAGTTTGACTTTACTTGACAATAGCTAAATAGAGAATGATCATACATAAAATTTATCTTAGGTGGTAAATTACATTACATTGCTTAAATCTAGTTCCCATCGGTGCATCTGCTGACTGGGCAGTCACACGGGCTCGGTTTCATGCTGAATGGTTAACTCCCACAGGTTGTGGTGACTTAACTAAATAGACAGTAAAAGCAGCAAAACAGATAGCAAAAGCAGCAAAATAGACAACAAAAACAGTGAAAACAACAAAAACATTCTTCGTTGTACCTTATTTATTACAATAGCAGTTTTCTATTCTAAACAAACTTTAAAATATTCTTTGTTCTTCTTCCTCATCTTATTTTATTACAAGAATACGAATATCGCCATGTTTCAGTTTTACTGAAGAATAATATTGTCTGCAAAGTGGACAATATGCATTATTTAATGCCCAACGCATTAAACATAGAAAACAAAATTCATGACAACAATTTGGTATAACAATATCTTCTTTATTCATATTTCCAAATGGAGCAGGTTTCTTCCAGCTTAATATTTTTGTTTTCTTATTTGACTTACTCAACTTTCGCTTTTGTGCAATTTTAGTAGAATTTTCTTGATTCATATTTGGTTGAATATTGCAAGCGTAATATTGATAAATTTACCATGCTGTTATTCAATCAAATAGCAATGGGGTAAAATGGGAAATAAAACAACTAAATTAATATGAATCTGTATATTTGTGCAGTAATTTTACATTAGCTAATGCACAATGCCATGGATTAATATTCTTATGAAAGTAGCACTCTGGAATACTTTTAAATTTGCTTAATTTGGGTTCAGAACTAACAGGAATATTATTAATAAGCTTTACGTCTAAAAACATCTTCAAGAAATTGGCTTTTTCGTTACCCTTTATGTATATTTTAGGATTTTCATAGGGTTGAACCACTATAATGATATAGTATCCTTAAATTGGGCCAGAACAAAACCTTTATACCTACTGCTAGTGATTTTGTAATTTGTTATTGTTATTAATGTTTCGCAGGCTTTCGACTACAATCGATCAACACAAATTGTGCACTTCGGAGGCTTTCATAAACAAATTATAAAATTTTGAAAGTTTGCTTGTGCAATGTATACATACCATTTAGTTACCAGTTTTATATTTACGAACAATCTGCATGGTTTTACCAAAGAGAGCATTGCTCATTAATTTGCAAAATAATGTTTTAGATTTATTTTGCGTTGTTTTTTGTAAATTCGAATGGAAAGTTTGCTTGTACTGGTACTCGGTTTAATAGCTTCTAGACTAGTAAGTATGTCTTGATATTTACGAATGCGTTCCATGGTTTTTCCAAAGAGAGCATTGTTCATTAATTTTTCGTAAATTCAGTTTTAATTTAGTATAAACATTTAGACTTAGAGCATGTTGTAAAGGTTACTTTATGTTCTGCACATTGACAATTTAAGATATTGACACGCTATCAGGGATATCTTATAATTTTCTCATGCAAAAGCAAAAGCATTTATTTTCGGAGAAAGTACTTCCTTTACTAATTTTTAAAATTGTAATTCCCACCAGCTCAAGTCCGAACGCTAAGGCGATTTACATATTTGGTTAGCGTGATAATTATTTTGACAGCACATCGTAAAGATGTCATGTATTGGCCCTCCGATAACGTCGTCTTAGTGCGGCTTGTGATAACAAAGGGAGTAACTAATGATGGATGGCGTCTAATCAATATCAACGTGGGCATTTGTCCAACTGTTTCAAAACGACCAAATATGAAGTCAGGGGTTTCCACGCTTTTCCAGAATATGGAATTAATTTTATTCATCTGGAAGCCTAAACAAATGAAATATTTTTAAGTATATAATCATAGTTGAAATCCATCCCGACGATATTAGATCTGATGACACAGCTGGCCCCTCATCGGCCTCATTCGCATCAATTGCCGGCCACTCCAATATATGTAATTGGACAAATTTAATAACTGAAAATCGATCATGGATTCAGACGTGGGATAAATATGTTAGTGAGATTTATTCCGTTCATTAATCATTTCGTAATCGTGAAAATGTGTGGAACAACGAACACTATATCACCGTTTAGCACTCTCTATATTTAATTTGTTGTTGTTTGATTTAGTAACCTTCCGCCCTTGATATTTTTGGACCACAATCGATTAACATGATAGTATTACGCGCTTTGGAGGCTCTCGAGAGAAATTAATCAAAATCGCAAGCCCTGCCGTGTTTGAACAACGCAGGGACCGTGTCGAAAAATAAACCTGTTGACTAGGACGAGAATGATAAATGATGATGTTTTTTTAATGCTCTAGAACGAAATTGTTCTATGTTTAATCAAAAAGTTGTTTTTTTAATCTTTTGCGACGTTGCCGTATTGGTTGGTTTTATATTTACGAACATTTTCCATAGTTTTACCAAAGACACCATATTCATTAATTTGTAAAAGATTATTTTAATTTGTTTTTTGTAAATTCACATTTACATCAGTATGAAATATGTGTCAAGAAGATTGTCTAAATTTGAGCACTTATTAGTTTTTAAATATTTTGCGGCGTTGCCGTTTTGTGACTATTTTCTGTAAAATCGTATCCTAATTAAATGCTTTTCAATTGGAATTTTGAAAATAATTTTTGATGAAAATGCGTTTTTGACGTTCAAGTATAAAATGAACGTAAATCATTAGAACGGACACATTTTTTTTAATAGAACACAACAATATGGCAACGTTGCCATTGTTGTGTGGTATTTATATTGCTGTTAGTTTACGTTCTTACTTAACTATGTTATTTGAAAAATTGTGGTTTTTTGCTGTGTTTCAGTTGAACCGCTTTGAACATCAGTCTTGAAACGGTATAACCAACAATGTATTATGTTTGAGTGAAAATCTAGAAACTTGGCAACGTTGCAATAATAATTTAGAAGTTGTCGTTACCTCTACGTCTCAAGCATTATAACGAAATGTGGATGTTGTATTTGAAACCAATAAAAATCCTTATTTTGCAATAAAACCTAGAGAGTTGGCAATGTTGCCATAAGAACAGTTTCCGCCATTCATTACTATTTTACCTGTTTTGTTTATAAATTGTCTTATTTCACCTTTCTTGAAAAAACCCGCCAATAAAATGCCTTTTGTCGTCAATTTAATTGCATATATAAAACGTAACGAGGCCCTCTTCACAAAGGCAATAAAATACTTACAATTCGTGCAGGGTTTCCGAATACTTTGTCAAGGAATCGCTCTTTAGAACTTCCAAGCCGGCGTTTTCTATGGACCTGGAAAATAATGGGATATGAAATTAAAATGCGGAACAAAGCGGTACAATTTTCGAGCAATTTTACTGCGAATGACGTCTGAGGCTTAAACCAATTGCATTAGATGTAGGAATTATTTGTCTCTATGTCGGCGTTTCGTACTTTTTAATCAGGTCGAGAGCGCTTTATAAAAAAAATAACTGTATACGGCATGTCCTATATATCAGGCTTTTAAGTTTTAGTTCGGGACGAGATGTTTTTAGTAAATGTACACTTACAGGATCGTGAGGCTTCGCGTCAAATTCTGCGGAATATCTACGAAATCCGCTCCTCTACAGTGACACAGATGGTCCATGGCGCCCACATCCTCGCAAAGGCAGTGATTGGTCGTCTGGTAGACTGCGTACGTTTTCCGTTTTTCGCACGCCAAATCAGGTATGACGGCCGATATGACGAAACACCTGAAACAAAGCGTCACTTTATGATTGAACTTATTATTCCTTCCAACTTTTTTTTCATCATTATTGTCTTCTTCTAAATCTATTTTTAAAATTTAATTCAACTTTCTATTCGTTTGTTACAGGAATTACCTTTATATACAATATCTTTTTATATTTTATATTTTGTAAATGTTCAATATTATTTTGTTAAAAATACATTTTTAAATATTTTTTTCAACATTAATTACACTTATTTATTTTTATGTATTCTCTTCCTTTTAACGTTTATGTAACTTTTCCTCATTTTTAATTTTCTTTATTAACATCAAATATATAAATGAAAATTACAATTACAACACTACAAATACAGAATAATTATTATAAATTTTTAATCTATTCCTATCATTTGTATTTATTTATTTTTTATTCATTCTCTTGCTTTAATATTATTTTCATTATTTTACCTTAATATTTATTTTTTACGTATGTATGCAAATTTGTTCTTTTCATTTTTATTTTCATATTTTAAAATCAAATACTTGTAAAATGAAAATTACAATTGCAATACTAAAAATACGGGATAGTTGCATTTTTTCAATTTATTCCCATTATTTTTACATTATTAGTTGTGTTTGATTATTTTGTATACATTTCTGTCCTCTAATATCACTTTTATTATTTCTCTTTAATATTTATTTTTTTAACGTATAAGTAAATTTGTTGCCATTTTTATTCTTTAGATTAAAATCAAATATTAAATGCAAATTACAATTACATCACTAGAAATATAGGATAATTGTATAGATATTTTCAATTTATTCTTATTATTTTTCTTACATTATTAATAATACCATCATTAATTCTTCTTAGTATTTATTTTTTATAACGTATATGTAGAATCAAATATGTAAATGGAAATTACAATACAATTACAATTACAACATTAAAAATACAGGATAATTGTATAGGTATTTTCAATTTATTCTTATTATTC
>MU186327.1:10415-39898 GCA_016904865.1 Pissodes strobi | reverse complement strand
TTTGACCCCAAAATTATCAATCATCAGCGGAAAATATAACTTTTATTTATTAGCGATAGTAATCCTAATGAAATTACGCCTGTCGTCCCCAAGCACATTTGTCACGCAATGACGTCATACGCATTTCTGTTCGAAATTCGTTCGGCCTGTGATCATATATTCACAGCTGTAGTATTATGCCTCCTAGGGATATATTTTATACGTTTATACAACCGGATTTTTTTCACTGAAAGGTACCCTGTCGTGACGTAGCCACGCGACGCAGTTGGCGCGAAAGCCTTAACATATAGTAGTGAAGAGTAGTGGCTGTGTGCATGTATGAATCATACCAAATGAAACACTTTGTATTCCATGCAAAATTTAATCCAAAAGGACTTCCTATAAAAGCATAACAGAGCGCCATCATGTGTTACTTGTCATTGGACCTGAAGAACATATCGACGAAGAGTAAACAAACAACACCAACAAACAATGGTCAAATCACAATTAAAAAGTCAAAAGTCACATTTTAAAAATAACATAATTTTATAGGACAATGCCCAACCACGCTTTTCGTGGAATGACAAAATGTGTCGTCGACACATTTTGTGTTCCTACCTTATTTAATAAAAAAAAAACAATAAAAATACTTTGCAAAACATGCACCATGGTATCTGTGGTGTGGTCGAAGGGGTCAGCAGCGTCTTCCCATAGCGGTCTGTTTTAACCTTTTCTGTTCAGTTCCACGACGCAACCCGACGTTGGCCTGAATTGCTTCCAACGGTCTGGTAGGTCAGTGGTTAGATAGTGTTTGTAATGGGAAGGTTGCAGGTTCGATCCCCGTCGGTGCCAAGCTATGTTTTTAATTCTTTTTTAGGTTATGTTTGTAAAACGTTTTTTTCTCTTGATTTTGGGTTAGTTTCTGGTTGATAGCGCCCCGGAGCGAGTGAAGCGAGCGGAAGGCCATGCGAAATAACTTAATTATTGCCAAGGTCACCAGAAAAGTTCACAGACCGCTGTCTGAGGACGCTAGTGTAATTAATACCTAACAGCTCATTATTATAGTTGGTTAAGCAGAATACGAATGATCAACTGTTCCGCTAACGCTAAAAGAGTGAATTCTATTGGTAAAACTAGTCCTTGAGTATATATTTTATACACTTTCTTTGACTTATTTTAAGACCCGTAGCGATAGTCCGTATTTTTACATCATAGCGTATTATCATTGTTACACTATTTAATATAATAATTAATTATGTTTCTTTCTGTGGCGGGTACTGCGCACAAACGATTTTTTGTTGTCATTTTGGTAAATGACATGTAATTAACTATTAAAAATAATTTATGTATGCATTTTCTTGAAGTCAAAAAGTAACAAGAGTACTTTATATACGAATTAATAAGTTTTCCATTGTCAGGGCCTTCTCCCTACTCATGGCGCCATCTTAGATTTAGTAAGGTTTTCTAACCCAGCAAGAGGGAGTATAGTATCAGAAGAGCGAACGGCAACGCTGGACGTGACTATCGAGTTTCGGTATCTGTCATCTGTCAGTCATCTGCTGTCGCTGTCAATCATCTGGTCATAATGAAATAAATTATGTGAATATTTTATTCCTTTCAATAAAAATGTATCAATTATCATTTCCAAAACTACCCATATATGCCCCCAAACACACAAATCTTTATTTTGGAAAAAATAATGCCGAATTATGTAACAACATGCAATTAGTGACGAAACGTTGGTTGAAGGAAAGGTATGAAAATTTAACAGACAATAAGCAAATTTTCACTTAATTTTCTTATCTAGCTAGTGATCTGACAATGACGTTGAAAGGTCCAAATAAAAAATATGAAGCACCGTGGAATTTTTCCTGGATAGTTCCTGGTTTTCTGGCAGGAAGCTCATGCCCACATACAATAGAAAACTTACAGTTTCTTAAACAGGAAGGTAAGTAAACGTTTGGGTGTTTATTTTAAAACTTATTTATAGATGAGAGGCTAATACTTTGAACTCCATTAGTCACTGCTAAACTAATTAGTGTTTTGTATATCATATGCCCATTAATGTGACATGCAAAACATTGATTAATTTAATAAGACAATAAAGTGACTAATCACCCGTTGAATGTCAAGGTCATTATGATATTACTAGATGTGTATTCTGAATAATATAGCAGTGACTACAGATCTATGTATGTAAGATGTCATAACAAAATTCTCTTTATACTTAGATTGTTGTATGTTTTTAGGGATTTCTCATTTAGTGACACTATCACCAGAATACAAACCACCATCCACCGATTTCCCTGGCATACAATGGAGTTACATTCCTATAGAAGAATTCGCACCTCCAACCTTAGAGGATATGAAAAAATTCATTGAATTATGTGAAAAAGAGAAGGAAAGAAATCAGGTCATTATGTATCTATGTTTAATTATCAGTAAATTTGTCGCATCTTTATTAATAATTTTAGATATTCTTTTTCATTATAGGCAATCGCCACACACTGTAGAGCGGGCCGTGGCAGAACAGGAACGATGGCGGCATGTTATTTTGTCCACTTTCACGACATGTCTCCAGAATCGGCCATTACCAAAATAAGGATGATGAGGCCGGGATCTGTAGAAACGTATGCGCAAGAGCGAGCTGTATCCCAGTATAGAGATTACCTAAGAACGAATACAAAATACAAATCCGTCTAATTACCACCTAATATGAAATAAAAGTAGAACTAATTTGTCCAGAAAAAATTACCTAAAAAGCAGACGATAATAAAAGTATTCAATCAAAGAAGAGAATAGTTTGTATATTGTAAAAAAGCATTAAAAGAAAATTAAAATTTTACAACAACATAATCATCGCATAGACCATTTGTCACATGCCGTTTTGTCTAGCGTATATCAATGCGCAAATAATCCTAGAATTTGTCTCTTTCATGTGGCCCCGAGCGCACTCATTGATGCTAGCGTGAAACCCCTGTATATAATCTGGCTTCCACGTTCTCTCGATCGAGAAATGAAAATAAATCCGCGTCGCTAAACAATTCGATTTCGCGCGTGAAAATAAACTCGATGGCTTTCGTAGCATACTGTTTTGGGATTGATTGATGGGGGTGAGCGTCGCACGCATTTATTTAATTGTCTGAATAATTGGGAAATTCTATTAATTGGAGTGGCTTAATGACAATACCCTTTTGGCTACTCTGTGTAGTTTTTTTTGGTGGATGCCTATACATCGAAATCCCAGGTTTTTATCGTTCAATTCCCTTGGATGAATTATTGAGAGGAACACTCTCTCTACGACATTTGTGAGTTAAGCAGTTGTATTGGACACCGCGCCGGTTGGAACTAATTTGGACTTTTACCTTTAATGTAATTTTTCCGACCGGGTCATTTTAATAGTTTCAGTCTTTAGTTGTGCCTTATCTTTTCGTAAGTGTTGGTGTCTGAAACTGCTTGCCTTTGTAGGATTTGAGTGCTGCTGTTATAAGGTGAGTTAAGTTTTTTGTGAATTTTTTTGTCTTTCCGTGAACATCATCATTTTGTAATGCACGTGGGCGGATTTTTAATTCCCTTTTTAATCTCTTACAGAGGCTCACTTGCCCAACTGAAAGCCATCTAGCGATAAGCAACTGGCTACCCCTACACAGGTAAATTATTGTTTTTTTTTAATTCTGATTTCTCTTTTTCCTTGATGGTTGATTTTGATTACCGAGTTATAATGCTCGCCCATTAACCCATTATATCTCACTGTCCCCATTTGGGGACATTCTATAAAACTGCTTAGGGCTGCCATCTCTCGATACACGAGTGTATCTTAGGACTTTTGTATCATAGATGTTAGAGGGTTCTAAAGGTGTGGCCAGCGCCAATGTCGTAGATCATACTTTTGATGTTTTATTTCAGTGGAGTGTAAGTGTGACTCATCAGTAGTGTGCAGCAGAGTACAAAACGTGAAACTGTGTGCGTTTTATGGACTTTACGCCTATTTTAGTACATTATTACGTATCCAATAAATCTTACGGAAGAGTTTGTTGCGTTATTTGGTTTTTCCGAAGAAAATACAGGTTAGTTTCTTGTGGCATACTCAAAGTCCCGGCGCCCACAGAAGAGATGGGGCGGCGATGTGTCGCGGACGTGGCAGAGACGCGGTAAGGACGTAGGCGCGGTTCAGAGCTCTCTATACTATTGCCATCATATAAAAACCAATTTTTTTCTATTATTTCAATTAAATGCACGTTAAGTTCGGAGTCGCCCATTTTAAACAAATGTCTCGCCTCTTCAATGAGCCTCTGGAGACTAAAAAGAAACGCGGCTCGGTCGCGTAAAGACATGTCTCGGCCTGACTTCCCTTATTAGCGTTGCCTCTTTACTTTATATGATAAATAACTAAATTAAGTCGCGTCCGCGCCACGTCCCCGTCCGCGCCTCGTCTCTTCTATGGGCGTCGGGCCATATGGGGACAACGGGCGGAAGCACAGCACGAAGTCGTCTACAGACAATTCCGAGTTCCAACATCGAAACGATTGAGATACCCATGGTCGACCGCCAAGAGGTCTAGTCGGACGTGGCAAGGAGCGATCCCGCCGCCAACTGGTAACCCCGCGCGGCGCTACGGGCTCGTGCGACGACCGGCGCGAACGCCGACCGCCTAGTAAAGTCACACTGTTTTGAGCCTTTCGACTCTCGGAACTCCAAGGAATAGCGTTGTTACCTTTGCCTAGAAAGGATACGGCCTTAGAGGCGTTCAGGCATAAACCAACGGATGGTAGCTTCGCACCATAGCCCGCTCGAGCTAGTGCGTGAACCAAATGTCCTAACCTGCGGTTCCTCTCGTACTGAACAGGATTACTATCGCAACGACGAGTCATCAGTAGGGTAAAACTAACCTGTCTCACGACGGTCTAAACCTAGCTCACGTTCCCTATTGACGGGTGAGACAATCCGACGCTTGGCGAATTCTGCTTCGCAATCATAGGAAGAACCGACATCGAAAAATCAAAAAGCGACGCCCAGCAAACAAACATTTATTATTCTGTACCAGCTATGTTCGGAAGAACCAATGGGCCTGCTGGAATTTCAGAGGAATATAATTCTACATTATCTCGTCGGAAAGGAAAAATCGCAATTCAGGAGTCATCCACCTGGTCATGTACCCGTCACTGTTAGGAAAGTGCAAGATGAACATTACCCAGAAAAAATGCCTGCGCAACTAAGATGTACGCAGTGCCAAAAGAAAGCAAGATGGCGCTGCGAAAAGTGTAAAGTAACATTGTGTATAGAGCGAGACTGTTTTAAAAAAATATTATTCCTAATTCTTATTCTGTTTTTTGTCAATATTAAAGTTTCACAACATTATTTTTTCATAGCGTTTCCTCCCATTGTCCCCATCTGAGTACAGCTATATATTATCACTATTATCAATTTCCGCATATGAGTTTCATTTTATTTTTTGTTCAATTTGCGTTTATAAATAATATCCTTGAATCAAAATAAAAATATCTATCAAAAAATTTCGTGGGCGTTAATGGGTTGAGTTACTTGTGGAACCTTTCACAGGGTTCTCCCGTTGGGTCTACTTATCCCGTTGGGTCTACGACTGCTAGTGTTGTTACAGCCTAGTAGACTTTGCGTTATTTTTAATTGTTTTTATTGTGGCCTTTGATATTTTCTTTATTCGAACAGATTGTTTATTATCTTTGTCCTACCGGTAACTTGACTGTGGAGTAAATTGCCATACGTTAAGGTCTGTAATTAATTGGTGGCTATAATAACCCAGGTCTAACTAGGTTTTTTTATATATTGTTTTTGCGGCAGTTATCAACGAAACTTAACTAAATTGAATAACCATAGTTAGTTAGTTATACGGCATATGTGACGGATCATGATTCGAAACCCGTGAATTAGTCTTTGATTGAGTGAATATTCGAGTTACTTGAATTATTTTACGCCATTTTCTTTTATTATTGCATAAAGCGTTCGTCGTAAATTACGATTGAATATTTGCATTTGTTAAGATAAAACGTATAATTTATCTCTTCAAGTAACTGAGTAAAGCCTATCTTTTCTCATTTAAGAATACATTCTAACCATAAGAATTGATTTGGTGAAATTTTCTCCACTTTAACCTCTCCTTTTTTTCTTGACCAGCTGTGATATCTCATTATTAGGTAATAAACGCAATTCTTGTTTGTTTATTTACCTGTTTTATTTAATTAAATCTTAAGTGAAACTCCAAAAGGACAGACCGCTTCAGTAACGCCAAGTCCTAGGTGAGCGATTTACAGGCGACGCGAACGCGAAGCGCTGGCGATACCGTACGAAAAGTTAATATAGTCGCACGGCATCGCTACTGATTCGCGTTCGCGTTCGCTGCAAATCGCTCACGTAGGACCGGGCGTAAGTATCTGTTTTTTATCATTAGCGCTCAATAATTGAAATGTTCTTGATTATTTTTGATTAATACTCGGGTATTTGGTTATCGGTTACTTTAGTTATCTTTGATTCATTTTTGAGGATTTGCTTATCACTTTCTTTAGTTATTTTTGATTAATTTTTGAGTATTTGTTCTCATCCACTTTAGTTTTTTTTTGTTAATTTGGGTACCGTAAACCGGGGTGACTATAGCCCCTAGAGGTGAAAATGGCCAAAAACTGAAAAATGTTTAAAAATTCGTAACGTTAAAATCTAGATATTCTTAATTAAACAACTGATGGAAATTAATATTTACTTGAAAATATAAAATGCAAGCGTTTTTACATATCTAACGTTTATCTTTTGTTTTTCGTAGTCAGTAGAAACGAACATGAAAAATGGCCTAAAAATGTGCCGTAAAAACTTTGTTCGTCACGCCGCGGATTTTTATTACTTGTGATGTCGGCTCTTCCTATCATTGCGAAGCAGAATTCGCCAAGCGTCGGGTTGTTCACCCTTGTACTTACGTTTTAATCGCCTACTTACCTCAAATTATTTACAGGAACCTTTATTTTTTTGGTTAGTGGCCATAGTCACCCCGCAGAAGGTGTTAGAATGGGTTTTAAGGAAATTGAAATACTTGGCCATAGTGGCCCCAAAGGAGGGGGGTGAATATGGCCACCCAATTTTTTTTAAAAAAGGGTGGAAATAATTTTTTTTGCTTGAGAAAAACTCATGAAATCGAATATAAATATATCCTTCCTATATATGAACCATTTTAGAACTGGTCAACTATTAAATTCCCGGTTCACGGTACTTGCTTTTGATTAATTTTTGGGTAATTATTTTTCCATTATTAATACTGCTAAATTGCCAGCATATATATATAGATATCTTTATCTGATCTAATTTTCTAACTTATTTTTGTGGTGGTCTTATTGATCGGTTTTCTTGATAGAAATAAATAACAAATTTTCGGTATTCATTTATTTTGTTGCGAAGCTTAAGCTAAAACGGGTTCCATATTTCAACTTTGGGGTAATTCTCGCTTGTACTGTCTAAAAGTCCGTGGCGCCTTATAAATCAACCCGCACCCTACTCTCCGGCATTTCAGCTAGGGCCTAATTTATACGCTTGGCGACAACTCGTTTTAGCCTACGCATTGACATACTTTAATTCATTCATATCTAATTTTAAATTCTCAAAATTAAAATTTTTCTCTCGATTTGAGATTATTCACTCCCAGTTCCTTCTAAGCTGGAGTGAAGGTTTGCGCCCAATAGAAGGACAGAAAGAGCGTAATACATTGGTGATATAACAGGTATCTGCTTGGTAAAATAATTGTCTTCGAGCAAAACACAAGTGTAATGTTACCAACAGACCCTCGCTGGAATGACCTATTTATTGTACTCGAGCAGTGTCTGGCATTTCCCTTTCTCACACATATATTTGATGATAGTGAGAAGGAAAATACAATACTTTGTAAATGAAAATCGGGTGTCGATCTTTGCAACATTTTTATTTTCAACAACGGAATTTTCGGACAAAATAAAATTGTAGAATTATAATAAATGCGTAATCTATATTGAATTACAATTAAATGGAATCGAACAAAAACAATATAAATAAAGAATAAGTTAAACGACGTATATACAGTACGACAATAATTTATGTACACGCGATAACAACAGAGGCACCTTAAGTAATAAAAAGTCCCTAAATGTAAAATTTACTTATTTTTTCCAACTAACATAGGTATTTACATATCGGCTTTCAGTGGCAGTTCACCCAACATGCGGTTCCTTAAAAGAAAATAAAAATAGTTAGATAAATGCCTTTAATTGTCACTAACTAACAAAATGCAATCCAGAGTTTGCACCTTCAAATATTCAAAATATTAATTTAGCAATCTTGGTTAGGGCCTACGAGGAAAACCGTCCTGAAAAATAAGGCAAAAAAATAATAAATAAAACAATCAAGCACCTGGAAGCTCTTCGATGCGAGGTGAGAAGGCTATTGAACAAAACAAATTTCAACCAGCACTGGACTAGATATAAAGTTATTTATTTATTTATTTATCTATTCGTGTTAACTAATAAAGTACTCTTACACAAGTCAAAAAATATAAAAGGCAATGTCCTGAAATATGCAATAAAACTTATGACTAACAAAAATTATTCACATAAATAGTCAGGTCAGTAAAGTTGGACTGAAGGTAATCATCAAATCAGTAAAAGGCGTTTTTAATTACATACTCCTTAATCTTGGCCTTGAATGCAGTTGTAACAGTCGGATTTTGCCAATGTCAAATATTTTTAAAATTTCATTTATATGCCGCATTTAGGAAAAAAGATGCTGTATTTTGCACTCATCGGTTTATTAATTCTAAATTTATTGATTCGATTTGCTGACAATTCGCTTGAAAATGCCGCTTTTCTTAATGTAAATTAACTCTATTCTAAGGATAGGTTAACGATATATTTGTAAAAGCTTTTATTACACGTTGTGACTATATTTATTTTAGTTGACAAGCGTAGCACACTGTTTTTAAGATAGCTTAGCTTGATTTATATTACATTACCGTAGAACGGTCAACGAACCGCTTTATATTTTTAAGAATTCTGTTAGTGAAGCCTGCAAATACGCTGCATTTAACTCGTTGATCCATATTTTAATTTTGTTTGGCATATTTCATAACTTTTGGGAATCCCTGGGTTGCTGAACACCATCTGCCGGCCGATCATTCCGGAGATCGTTAGGGACCTCTGCTTCTAAATATATTCACACGGCAGGCTGTAGTTTTTGTAACATTCGACCGAGTAATAGGAATGTACCACTTCTTATCAGCTGTCGATTTACATTTTTAAAAGTTTATCGTTTTGTTAGGGAATATTCTCTGTTAATTATTGACTCCTTTGATTTCGATGCCTTAATTTTGGCTTCCGTCGTCATGTCATCCTCATAATAAACGAAAACTAAGTTGTTTATCTTAGAAATATTCCTTCCCTACTTCTTGATCGAACATAGGCAAAGCCAAATTGACGAAAATGATCGAGAGTTCTTTCTAGTTAGACCGGTCGGCGACGAGAGAAGCTTTCTGTTTGAGTGCAGTTTCAGAGACTCCACATTTAGTTTGTGATTGAATTCAACCCATTTATTGGGGATATATTGTGGAATCTCTTGATGTTTTGACAGACCGATTTTTCGGGATCTACATACTGTACTAGGTGAGTTTTTTTCTCTGGAATTTAATCTTTTTTTTTTGCCTGTGAAGCGCGTGGACGCCATGACGCTAAGGGTGTTTTTCATTATTTCTAGAGGCTTTCCACGTTCGTCAGATAAGACCGAGACCGACGAGTTTCCCTAGCCCTCACACACACTACCGAGGTAATTATTGCTCCAGTTTTGCCTAAATATATGATTTAATTGCTTTATCTGTTACCTTTATTTTGTGCTTATACCGCAAATTTGCTTTGCGTCCCATATGTTATCTTATCTACTCCATTTTTTCAAATCTGAATTTTTATTTTAATGTAACTTGAGTTTTGATCATATGGTGAAGATTATAATTTCTTTTAGGGGCGATTCATCCCTATCTTTGTTATATTCAAGTTGTCTGAACCTTAGTATCTCTTTTATTTGCTGATGGGCATTGCAAGTCCATGGTTTTTTTCTCTGGGAGAATTTGTTTTATAAAGAAGATATATTTATGCAAGAGGGGGACTATGGTTTTTATTAAAGTAAGGGGGCTTTGTCTAATGGGCACTGGGTTATTTCAGGGTTTTTCTGGAGGGCCACAACTTTTATTGGAGGGCCACAACCTTTACTGGAGGACCACTACTTTTACCTGCAGGGTAGAACCACCTTTTTCTAGTGGGTTGGAACGCAGGCTTTGCCAGCAGCAATTATCAGCCAATCTCGACACCGAGCTATCAAGACCTCGGCTAGATCTTCCCCTCGGGGCCATCGAGAGGCAGTACCTGATTTGGGGTATTGTACAGAAGCTTTATCTTTTATTGATTCGTTTGTTTATCTGTTTAATATAATCGCTCTTAGTTTTCCTTCTGTTAATATAAATCAAACATTTACCGCCAAGCTTCGAGATAACTCATTAATTTTATTTTAATTTATGCACTGGTTTATCTGACCATGTAGAGCCAATATTGAAGGTAACACTAAATAAGTTCGGCAACGCTGTAAGCTGGGAAGGGTTGGTGCGGCGGTGACGATCAAGCTGAAGAAGGAGGCGAATAGAGGGCGCTAGAGAGAGAGAGAGAGGAGCTGGAGATGGATGGGGGATCGAGGTCTGACAGATGAGCAGAAAGATCTGGTCTCTAAAAAGATATTTGGATTTTGTTGTTAAGGAAATACTAGATCAAGACGGTATAACCTGTGTCAACGTTACCAAACGTGAGTTGTGTTTAAGTGAAAGTTTAAACAACGTGAGAACCTAGTACGATGAACGTGAGTACCCAGAGTACAATTCTTAGTGTAAACTGAAAATAGCCATGTTGGTATATGCAGACCCCCCCTTTTTAGATGTATGCCTTTGAGTAGTTTGTTCAGACAAGTTGTTTATCATACTAATAATAAAATCGTTGTATACCCAGTAGTACATTTGATTTTGTAGAAGAAAGGCATAACAACCAGTTAATCTGTTCGCTCTGAATTTTCTCTTTTTAATATAAGTCAAGCGTTGGCTCAATAATGTTATTCTCTTCATTCATTTATCAAGTAATATAACCGCTCTGAAGTTTCTCTCTTTATAATATACAAGCATCGACAGCTACGCTTTCAAGAGTTTTATTCTAGTTTTGTTCTTTTACTAACTTATCGAGTCATTTGATTTAATTATTGTGGCCGTTCATTGCTACATGTTATCATTGCTATTAGCGCACGCATACCTTGTTGTAATTAGCTTAGTTAACATCAAAGTGATCACTTCGGCTAGTAGTATTTAGGGCATTTAGTTGTAAGGCATACAGAACCGAGTATTAACAACTGAATTGGTCTCCGCACAATCTCCATATTGTGCTCTGTTTATTTCATCAATTGATAGCAAGAGAAGCTATGGTTTCATCCAGAGTTTGTTGACAAGAACTACAATCTCTAAGGGAGAAAATTATATTCTGGGTTTTAGACTCATTTAAACTTAATCGACTTGATATCGCCCACTCCTTGGGTCCAGTGCATGACTGATCAGCTGTGATAGCAAGGCTGGACAGGCTACCATCAGCAATCAAAGATGTTGGGTCATCAGCATAAAGATAAAATGCAGATCCAGGATAACAGCTGGGTAGATCATTGACATACACCAGAAAAAGAACGGGTCCCAGCACCGAGCCCTGCGGTACACCATGTGTCAACAACAAACTCTGGGACCTACCACCCTCAAAATAAGTTTAATACTTATATTGTCAAATCTGTAGTAAGCGAGCTTCTGAAGAAGTCTAATATGATCTATACAATCAAAAGCTCTTAACAAATCGTACTATGTTGCCGGAGTGTGCAAATTGCACTCAAAACCCTCCAGAATGTTGTCACACAAGTCCCTGAGCGCTGAATCGGTTGAGTGCCATGTTTCTTCACATAAAACAATGAATTTTGTTCAAAGTAATCCTCAATTTGACTCTTCAGTAAGGTCTCAAGAATTGTACCAAAAATTGGGACTAGAGAAATTGGCCGATCTCTTTGAACCTTTTTTATGTATCGGTATGGCTTTTGCGACTTTGAGACAATCCGGAAATATGCCCCTTGTGATACCCATATTAATCAATCCTCGTCAAGGGAACAATAATCAATTTTTTTATAGTTTTAATGAAGTCAAATGGGTCTCTGCTTGGACTATTGTTCATGAAATCAATCACATGGCGAACCTGATGAGTATAGGTCACTTCACGAAAAGCAAAGTCAGGAGCACAATTACCAGTCAAAGTCAAATAGGTCAAAGGGTTTCTAGAAGGCGGAGGCAGCGATTGTTTTAAGGTGGTTGGAGCATTAACAAATGACTCATAAAAAAGACAAGCATTTATTTGGCTTGGCATCATCTCTTTAACGTTATTGTTGAAAGCTTTTATGACTTTCCATATAGCTTGATTTATAAATTTATCATTTGCCTTCACTTTATTCACTTCATTTGAATCTTCCTGCGATAATCAGCGCGGTAGTTCAGCACTAGTTTCAGCAGACACCAATAAGCCAGGATACTTGTGGTTAACCCGCCTTAAAAGGCAAAATCTATCCCTGAATTGTTAAACCACTTAGAACGCCCCTGAGCTCCTGGCTGTGTTAACTGATTTGGATTTCAACTCAAAAGAACTAAGGTAGGCATAAATAACATCATCAGACTAAGGATATGATCCCAACTTATTGTCTCCACTGAGTTGTAGAAATTCAGTAAACCCAAGTCTGTTATTGGACGATAGCTGACACGTGCAGCCTCGCCCATTTTGAATTGAAAGAAAATACCCAGATGATCAGACAGAGACATCACTAACAGTACCCATATATGAGGATCCAGGAATATTTGTAAAAACATCCAGGGAATTTTCACCTCTGGTGGGCTCTTTTATTGATGGATTAAATCCAAAACTGGAGAAGAGGTCAACAACTCTACGAGACTGACTCTGGCTAGAGTTAAACCTTACATTATCGTTATCAGTAATAGTTAGTCCAGTCAGAAAATCTTCCAACCCATCAAGGAAATTGTCAAAGTTACCTGATGGAGACGGATATATAATATAAATCAGAGATTCATCATGCCTAATCCCAGCAGCCTCGAAACCCAACTCACACATAACTCCCGGGGGCGCAACACCAATAGGGTCACACTTTACTGATTCATGAACAAATATACACACCCCTCCATGCGACCTGTCTGCTCTACAAAATTTAGAGATCAGATTAAAGCCTTGTATATGTGTCACACCTATCTCCGTTTCGGACAGCCAGTGTTCATTAAGACAGAGGATTCTAATCCTAGGATTAGTCCTAAGGAATACCTCCAATTCGTATACCGTTGAATGTAGTAACTGAATATTAAGGTGTAATATAACATTATTAAACTTAATGGTGGCTCTTACTTCTTTTTGTTGAAAAATCGGCGCCCCTGGTTTAAAAACCTTCTTGCAACCACACCCTTGGGCCAAATACCTGGGGCATAATGTTAGGGTTTACTCCAATCTTAAAAGACTTGATTTGGGCATTTGATGTAGTTAGCTCCTCACACCCACAACTTGGAAAACCCCGAGAGCTAAGGTACGACAAGACATCCTTTACAGAATTGTCTTTGGCCAGTCCTGATTGAAAAATCCAGGAGCGATTGCGAGTTCCATGTTGGTCATATTCAAGTTCTTTAGTGACGGAAGTTTGGGTGACGCTACCTTTAAGGATACGTGCTCCGTTGGAGATTCAGTAGCCTAGTTTCCACCAGTGCCAGCCTGAAGGGCGACTTTTGTACCTCTTCCTTCCATATTAGGTTTGGGGAGCATCTTGGAGAGCATGTTCACCATTTCGACATTTGTATTCTTTAGTATGTATACGCTGGTTAATTTCATTGGTTTGTAGAGAAAGTTCATGCTTAATAACAACCTTCAGAGATTGCGACAGAATGTTTATATCTTTACTGCAAATCAGGTTATATGCGGCAGGAGAGCAGTAGGCATCAGCATTTGTAGGATAGAAGTATCATTCCCATTATCTATGTTATTATGAAGACTGTCTGTGCTTGTAGTAAGATCAACCACATATGTGATTGCCTCGGATACTGCGATAGTAGGTAAGAGCTGTTGTTCTACTATTGTGATTGCATCACTCCTCGCTGAGCCATTGGAAATTGCCTGAGGCAATCGTACAGATGGAATTACGCAATTTTCAAAAGATTCAATTTGTGATTTGAGAGCTTTAAGTTCAGTGTCAAAACCACTATTAAAGGAGGTGTTTTTGGTCACATCTTTTTTAATTGACCCAACCAAACTTCTAAGTTCCTCCAGTTCTACTTTCAGGTCGGAACAGAAGAAAAACATTCCTCTCGATCGGCTGATGGGAGCACAACGTACTTCCTGTGCCAATAAACCAGTACACTCCCTACAGACTACTCTTTTGCAGGTATCACAGGGACAGCCAAATAAATCAGTTTCCTCAACTTTTGGTTTTAATTCACATGGTTGGATGGCATTTGTAGCAATTCAAAGCATTGGCACTCATTTTTACGAAATCTTCTTTAGGAATATCGATATCCACTCAGTTAATACGAATATCTATGGTAAGAACCCTTCTGCAGTACCTACTTATAGCAAAACTCATACAAAAAGGTGGCATCAAATTATGGATGCAAACTAAATCTCCAGCTTGCCAGTTTATAAAAAAAACCATCGCCAAAATTCACAGAAAATAAGTACAACTGGAATAATAGTTGGGCTTCTAATAGGGCACTGTAGGCTCAACAAACATATGCAGGTTCTGTCGAGAAGAGAAGGAAACAGCAGCACTTGGCCACTGCGAGGACTGTTCAAGATAAGAAGAGCCAAGAGCTCCCCAGATTTGAAAACTAATCCATCACGTCTCATGTGGAGAAGACGGGGTTGGATAAAGGACTCATATAATAAGCCCTTAATCTAGAGCACTATATAATTCTATTATTACATTAGTAATGTATGTAAATATATTTCATGATATTACCTGAGTCAAAAACATAACTCTATCTAGTGAGGACATTAACATGTTTCAACACAGACGATTAAAAAACAGTCACTATTTAAAAGGGAAAACAGTAAATGTTTTAAATAAGCTCTGTACAAAACGCTAAGAAGTTTTTTCCAAAAATTTAATTTGCCGAGGCACAAAAAAGGTTTAGATGTAGGCAAAGTGGTGCTGGTGCTTGGCAATCTACATCGAAACTGATCAGATCCCCATTTCTCTTCCTAAAAAAAAAACCCTAAATTTTGTGCATTATTATTAAGGTAAATATTTATAAAAATTATAGATTACGGCAACTATCAACTTTTTCACTAGATCCTCATATTTGACCTTTTAGAGACACCAGCAATCGAATTTGATTCTTCGTGCAACTATTTACCAAAACGCAAGAAAGTGGTCTAATCAATATAAACTAAATTGGCCCTGGCCCTCGGGCAAGAAAAAACAATTCTAAATTTAAGGAAGGAGCACGCAATGATCTCGAAACTATCTCGGAATCGATGTTTTTCTTTTGGACGAAACGAAAACAAAAACCCTCTTGATAAGGTGTAATAAACTCCGGAACGGAAGGAATAGGCCAAAGAAATAAAACAGAGAAATGTAGAAAAAACCACTTTACGAAAGTTTAGTATTTAATTACTTTTTAAGATCAAAAGCCGGTGCTCGAACGCAAAATTTAGTTCTACATTCTTGTCAGAATGGGCAATTAAAATAATATTTGTTATGAGGTACTAACACAAACACAGGAGGTGACAGAATCGTAAATACTTTCCTATTTAAAGATTGTCCCTTATTATAGTGGCATACTTAGGGTATTTTTTAATCAACACGAAAGTGTATTCTTGTTTGATGATTTTTAGAAAATCCCGTGCCAGCATCGGACAACTGAATGTCAACAAAATTACACATTCTACGAGTTTGCACCTTCTTGGCCTTAGGAAATGAAACGAGTCTTGATTTTACATTATTGATATAGTCTCTTCAGAAACGTTTGACAGCACACAACCTCAATTACAACGCACAAAGCAGCTGCAGAGACCATTCGTAATATTTAAGCATACAATATTTTTATAGCACTTAATTACATTATTGCTTCAGAGACAAAGTAATCTGTGTATATATAGGTATAAGCTCTATATGAAACAACTACATTTAATCTTATGTTCGACTTACTACACTATAATTCTGAAAATGCCCTCAAATTGTTCCACGTAGCTAAAAGGGAGTATGCTTGATATAAAAACAAAATTTTGAATGTACATGATGCGTTTGTACATCAAATGCCTGCCCTGTTTATGTAGGTGTGCACATGAAAAACCGTGAACGTTTTATACTCCAATTGCTAATAGACTAGTTTCCCGCCAAAAGATAAACGTCAATCACATGAAGCGTGGTTCATTTGACAACACCAGGGCCGATGAGATTTTGCGTTAGAAATTCGAAATTTTGCGCTGTTGCCGTGTTTGATTCGGTTCCCCTGTTTTGTCTGTTTGTGACCGTCAGCGCCGGCGTCGGGAATGGTGGACAATAGAGATTCCATTGCAATTTTGGCTTATGTGGTTTCGAACATCGGGTGTACCTATATACAATGTCTTTGCAATGCAAAAATTGTCTGAAGCTATGCGTTTTTCAGCCTAGGCCCAGTAATGACTTTTGTAAAGGTATATATTGCAAAGGCTGTGCTGCTCTGACTGTAAACATTGTATCGGTGATGTACCAACAGTCAACAAGTTAATTCAGCAGTTGGAGAGGGTGAAAAAATGAGATCAAAATGAAAGATTTACACATCGAGAAATTGGAGACCAAAACTCGTGATGACACGGATGAAATGAAACATGAAATGGATAAACTTATTAGGGAAATTCATGAAAAGAAGGCCCAAATAAAAAAGAATAAAGTGAAGGACTTCGAGGACGAAGGCTATCTAGCTAAGATAAATGGTTATAAGGATAAGGACGAAGTCGCTGGTTGAAATTGAAAAATGTCGTTCAAGGATGACGAGACGATTCTTAAAAATCTGGCAACACTGCCTGTCAGTTGGTAGCGTTCTTTCGACGTTCGACCGGATTCTTAATAATTGTTCTTTATTTTTGATTGATTTTCGGTACTTTAATGTGTTTAAATTTATGTGAACAATGCCGTCCATGTGCTGTGGTGTACCAGGCTGCCGTGGAAACTACCCGAAATACCTGTTGCCTTCGTGTAATGAGTGGAATTTATTTTGTGCTCGCCGGTCGGTTCATTGTGTACAGCAAGTGTATAAAATTTCTTCCTGTTAGCTAATTTTGGGGTAAGCGATATTTAGTGTAATTATGCCTCATAAAGGCTGTAATGCAATGTTTGCTATATGCCCTCATTCCTATAAATATTTGCGTAATCATGCTCCTATTATTTTAACTCATTCTAACACTGTAAAATCTATTTGTAACAGATCCCCATATTGTTTTAATTTTTGGACAATGTTCATCTACTAAAATGTATTTTTAACAACTGGCTAACTAAACCTGAGCAAGCATTTTTCTATCCCGATTTTGAGACAGGCCAAAAAAATGCTTCGTTTTGAGTGGTCAAAAATTTCATGAACTCGAACGAGACAAAATCTTAAAACGTGGGTATTCCCTTGATTTAAACGCTTTTTTTTCTATCATTTATAGAAAGGCAAAATGTTAAATTAGCTCTCAAAATATTTAATCCTTTTATTATAGGGGCTCTGAAAGGTTTTGTTAATAATTTCACATTCACAAGACACAGCAGAGCATCTGAAATGCCAGTAATCACTTATTTAAATGGATATTGCTGTTATATTGTTATAAAAAATTAACTTGTGAATTTTGCAAAGAAAATTTAACTTTAAATGAACCTTGTGTTGTAGAAGATTCGTACAATTTAATTAATTCCTTAAATCGTGGGGCTCTTTTATATCCTTGTGAACAAGTAGTGAACGTAGTTTCAACAGCCTATATTACATTTAAAAACTGATTAATGAGTTCGAAGACAATTACAATAAAAAGACTTTTCTTTGCGAGCTGTTGTTAAACTATCTAAATCAAAACAGCCTTTTGACCCTTTTGAAAATTGTAAAAATCTTGGCAGCATTTGAAATACACTTCTTAATAACTATTGTTCTAAACATACTCATAATTTTTTTAGGTAAAATGGAAAAAGAGGAAACTGGAGACTTTTAATAAATAAATATTAGACTCCAATAATATACCGAGTAATATACCCAATCTAACACAAAAAAGTAAAATCTGAAACCTGTATAAAGCTTTCATGTTTTATCATAAATATTTGAATATTGCAAGGTTCTTTGGATGGAGAAACCGGAAGAGAAAACACACTACCAAATTTGACATTACTATTACCAATTATGACACCTTTATACATATAGATTGGTGGTATATAGTTTCAGTTTATCAAAATAGATTCTATTTTGATAGACTGGTTGTTCAAAGGTTTTTGCTTTGAAATTTCGTTTTCCTTTAACAAAAATCGAATGAGGCACGTCTAAAGGCTGAGTTCATGACTCGCAGCTTTGTTTTAACCGGAAGCCCTTAAATATTATTTATGTTTGCAGAAAAAGGTAACTAAACGGCAATTTAATTTTTGATTTAAAAAAATGAGTAATACACATTATCAGTCATAATAGTCGTACTTAAAGTAATATCAGCTTGTCGGAGGTATTGTATTAGGCCAATTGCGTTTCAAACTACGTATAAAAAAAGTTAAATTTACAAAAAACAAGTTTTTTTTATATATCTTCGAGATTTTGCATCTAAAATGTCTACTTAACTGTGAAATTTTAAAAGAAATTGCACATTTCAATATACGCCTGTAAATGAGTTAAGACCACTTCGGATGACGTCACGCGTAAGTCGTCAGGCCTACTTGTAGGAGGTATTGCTACTAGCAAATACCCATTTCACGCAACTTTTGTTCCTCATTTGCTATAAACTGCATATAGTGCGAATATGTTAGGGTCTCTATCAACTGGATGAATCCTCAATTTCCACTGCAGACCTTCTTTTTGGAAATATCCGCCCGAGTCTTCCCGCCTGACGAGTTCTGGGCTCACAATGTTTACATTTGTATTTTTGTCACTTCACGCCGGCCGCCAGCAAAAACTGACCAAAACTAACCTAAGGCAAGCCCAAAATGCAAAATAAAAATTTTTACGAACATAACCTTAAAAAAACATAACTGAAATCGAACCCGAGCCGCCATATCAGACATGCAGCATTCTAACCACTAAGCCACGAGGCTCGCTGAAAGCAATTTGCTAGACCATAAAGACATCTATTTGTCGGAAATATGAAATATGTTTATAATGCCCAGGACTCGTCAGGCGGGAGAACTCGGCGGTTATTTCCAAAAGGAAGGTCGGCGATATCCACTTTTAGGTTCTAGGAGTGTCAGTGCGCGTACCTATCAGCAAACGAAAGAAAATGAACAACTAGGATTACTGTGTAACGGAATAATAGCTTATTCCGCTTACGAATGATTTTCGATGTTTGGAATTTAAGTTGCCAGTGACATCTATTCGCGAATGGGTATATTTCGTGCAAGTAATTATTTAAGAAGCAAAGATATGCTGTTTAATACCTACATTACTATATTTAGTACTGACATTTATTCGGGAGTGGGCTTATCTCGTGTGGTTGGTAATAGGGGAGCGTAGTACGCTATTTAATACCTACAATTTATGAATTTAATTTACTATAGATTACTATATTTAGTATATATTGGGTATTTCTTTGGTTTGACGCCGCATGACCCATAGTGATAGTCACATGATATAAATTATCCCATTAAAACATCCAAAAGCATAATTTGTTGAACGTCTAAAATTTTGAAAGCGAGGTCGTTTTATCTTTGTTAGACGCTCGACGGGTAAGTGCTAGTATTTAATCTTGAAATATTTAATTCATCTTGCAGTATATTTAACTAATTCTTTCATTTTTAAATACACAATTAATATTTGTTCATGATTCTTTTAGTCTTATTCGACTTAAACAAGAATTTGGCATTCTTATATTACATTTTTAATTAGCTTACATATTCAGTAATTTTTGATTGTGGTGACCGTTCGGTAAAAATACCGATTTATTAGTGAATATTTGCGTCTCTCATTAATCAAATTCATGTAATTTGAAAGAGGCTTAGTCCAAATTTGCAGAGAACGTAATTATTTCATCGTTTAGCGGCCACGCACATTATTTTACGTATTTCCATTCAAATTGAACAGTCTTATTTGGGGAATTCTCGGAGTGGATTCTATATATTCCTGCAAAGGTAGTAAATTGAATTTTCAGTAGAATTTATCTGAATTTCCCTCATAGTATTGCTGGTTTTAATATGTTTTCTTTTCAGGCTTATTTCATTAAAATTTCAGTTTATTTGAAACATCAAGCATATAATTATTGGCACTTGCCCTGTCTCGTCTCAACACTGATATACCGACATTGATTTGCATTTATGAGAGGTTAATCTCACATGTGTAAATTTATCAGGTTTTTTTCTTATTTTTTATCTAAATTTCTATCTAAATGCGAGATCTTTATCTTTAATTAATTGAGGTGTAATTACGCTCAATTATCGTTTATGTGCCAAGGGCCATATAAAAAGTAATAGAAATTACTTATTTGGAGTTATAAGACTCGTTTATAGAGAGGTTGTATCTCTATTTTTCTATTTATCATTAAATTCAAGTTATCTTTTACTTGGATTTGCTGAGAGTCACTGAATTGGAATGTAATTTTCATATATTAAAGTAAAGAAAAAGAATATTTTGAGAAACAGTAGTTATTTATAATTTTTGCTTAACTTAAAATTGTAATTCAAGGTTTTGATTATATCTGCTTTAACCAGTAAATTTTCAAATTGTTGATTACTTCCTCATGTTCAGCAGTGTCACTGATGTTCACATATTTCCCTGAATATTAGTTAATTAGCAGTATACGTTGGTCTAAGACTTGTCTATTTCTTCTTTCATGTTACGACTGATTTGAGACGCTGACGACAGCTGTACCATGCAAATTGGTGGGAATCATCACATGGATTACCTATATCTAAGTCCTGGATAACCCTAACTCAATTGAACTTGAGAACAGGCAGAAGCGGTTCCACTGGAGGGCCCAATATACAATCGCATGGTTACAGAATAACTGAACGAAGTTAAATATTAGTCAGTCAGAAGATAAATCTATTGTAAAGACCAACTATCTGTTATAATTAATTTTTTTTTAATCTTTTAATTTTAATTCTCATCACAAAGTAAATTTATTCATAAACTTTATTTCAAATAAATTCATCAATTATATTTTTATGTAATTTAATTATATTGATAATCTTCATTTCATATGATACCATCACTCATTTTTGTAAATTAATTGTAAAATTAATATATTGTTGTTTGAATTCCTTTGTTTAATATATCGCAAGATTGAGGTCTGTGAGACACGAATTATAAGGGCAAATTTCTGATATTCTTATCTTTATAGTTATTGATATTTAAGTATTCATATTCAGTTCGCATTGTCTTTAGGAACTCTGGCGCCCAAAATATAAAAATCTCTGTTAATAAGAGAACATCGAACAACGCCCGAGGAAAATTAAAACAAGTCTCATGCATACAAAATGTCTCATCATGACAAATTGGCGACTGAGCTAGACTTTGTTACAACTGTTTTTGTACTATGATTTTTATAACAATTTAGGATAAGACGAAAGAAGAAATATGCTAGAAATAATAGTTATAATAATAAATATCTTTTGATAATGATACTGCGTATTTAACTCAATTTACCACTATATTTTGTTTTGGAATATCAGTACCGCTAACCTGGCATCCTGAAAATCATGGATCGTTAAGGTATCGATATTTCTAGTATCGATATTTTACGTTTCGATCCATATCGATACTTGTGAGTGTATCGCGCATCTCTACTATGTGGCGTGTGCGCGTGTGGCATGAAGCAGAGTCTGGAATGTAGAAGGATTAAGGAATGATGCACTGCTTCTCTTCACATTTAAACTTCTGAATTGAACAACATGAACATGGTTGACTGCCACCAATTGTTGGAGTTGCTTCTTTCACTTGTCCCAGTCAGACGTACAAGGTGGCGACATCTATTTTACGAACCATTACATAGAACCTTAGTTGGTTCTATGTAAATGTTCGTTAACAGATTGATATGCAACTAGAATAGACTATTCCGACTGTGATATTTTTTATATTTCTTTACCAAAGTTACCAATTGTTCTCTTTACTGTTTATATAATTTGCACTGCATTGTTTTCGTTGATATATATTTTTTCTTTACTGTACCATTTGGAACTTCTATATTGTTCCGTAGTGTATTGTTTGCTTAAATAAATAAATAAATAAACATGTGCCAGTACGAAATAATCCAAGTAGTTTAATCTCTCCAAAAAAATCTGCAGGCAGGGAACCACTAAATTCTGATGATCTGCAAAAAGTGTTATAATAAGGAAAGTTCACTCGTCCTGTTATAACAGGATATACCAATCATAGGCAAAGTTTTAAGTCCCGTGAAAGAAGACGAGAATTTACCCGAAATAAGAATTTGCCATGGAAGGAACAAAAGCGAAAGTCGGTACTAATCGACAGTGCAGAAATAATGTAACAAATATTCTAATATTAGTTCTGGACATTCGCAACCTTCGCTACCGGTACTATACTTGACCCATGCATGTATATACAAATAAATGGTCTTTGCACCTGCTTTGTGCGGTAGTATAATTGAGGTTGTGCGCTGTCAAACATTTCCGAATATGCTATAACATTTGCGATTATCTGACTATACATACCCAACAATCATAATATCCTTTTTTATTTTGATTTAATAGTCTTCCTCATAACCGTAGTCGTCATACCCGTACTCGTCCCCACCAACTTCGTCTTCGTGATGTTGTTTCAACATCTGCAACACGCCCATCTCCTTGGCGGACTCGTCCGGTTTCTCTTGTTCATCGTAGAAGTCCTCTTCGTCTTCCTCTTCTTCCGACGCTAGAAACAAATTAAAGCAATTGTAGGAATAATTAATGTCTACAATCCGAAGTTACCTACCATGTTCCAACTTGGAATGTTCTTGCTTCTGCTTGAGTTCCTCCTTAACCTCGTTTTTAGACGGTATTGAAGGTGTAGTTTCGAGGAACGGTAAACCCACATCTATGAGTTTTCTTGCTCTGGCCGGTTTCTTAGCTGATGGTTGGTCGATTTCGTACATTTCTACAGATAACCGCCGTCTGGAGAATACACGATAAATTACTATATGTCGACATAAAGCAGCAGATGAGAGCAAAAAATGTTCTTTTAGGGCCATAAATAGCGACCCTTCTTAGGTCAAGTAGGGCTCCACCTACTTCGACTGAGGAACCTAGTCAAGGTAGTCAAATAATACTTACTTTTTTGCGGATTCCGAAGTAGTCGGCGAAATATCTTCTTTGACGTCGCTCGATACAGGCACGTTTTTCAAATTTTTCAGTACTTCGTAGTTAATTTTCGTCGAAATCTTCTTCTCTTGGATTATTTTCTCGATCGCCTCTCCTGCCGAATTCGCGGGACCCATCCGCGACCTTTTCGTCTGTCTTTTTCGGGGTTTCTTCTCCGGTTTGCCTTCTTCTCGTTCTTTCTTTAATTGCTCTTCTTTCTCTAACAATAAAAATAGTGTAAACACTAAATAAAAAATGGGAAATTATCCGCCAAAACATCTATTATCTAAAAATAGCAACAGTGTTGGAATTTGCGACACGTGGAAAGCATTTTCCCTTGTTTGAACGTGTAATGGTACGTACCCTTTTGCTTTTGCAAATAATCGAAATTAATTTCGTGCCAGAGTTCGTTTTTCACCTTGAATTCGGCATCTGTCATGATATAAGAGTCCAGCTCGTCATCGTCGATATCGTCAAAATTCATATCGATCTTGACCTCCACGTTTTGGGGTTGAGGGGCGTTCGTAGTATCGTCGAGGGACGATGGCAGTCCTATGCTTTCGATGTTCGGCCCTAAAAATAATATGCACGATCGAGCATTGACCACGAAAATATATTGATACAAACTGTAACGGAATAAATGCTTATTCCGCTGCACTAAATTTATACATTCAATTGCAAATTATTCTCGATATTCAATATTTAAGTCGCTAGTGACATCTATTCACGAATGGGTTTATTTCGTGCGGATAGCGATTTTAAGAGTGCTAGTACCCTATTTAGTACGTACAATTCGTGAATTTATTTTACTATAGATTATCTACTATATTTAATATGGAGTATTTTTAGGACTTTGCGCTAGGTGGTTTCTAGTGTTGATCACATGTTATAAATTAGCCAATAAAACATCGGCAAACATAATTTTGTCCAACGTTTTGAATTTTGAATACGGGGTGATCATCTTGTGTTGAGGCATCGACAGGGTGAGTGCTGATTTGTTAATCTTGAAATATTTAATTCATCTTGCAATATTTTAAATTAATTATTTCACTTTTAAATACATAATTAATATTTGTTTATGATTCGCTTAGTCTTATTTGACTAAAGCAAGAATTTAGCATTTTTATATTCCAGTTTTAATTAGCTTATATCTTCAATATTTTTTAATTATTGTCGTGACCTTTTGGGTAATATTACGGATTTATTGGTAAATATTTACGATTCTCATTAATTAAATTGATGTAATTTGAAAAAGGCTTACTTCAAATTCACGAAGATCGTAATTATTTTATCGTTCAGTAGTCACGCACATTTATTTTGCGTATTTTCATTCAAATTGAACAGTATTATTTCGGTTAAATCTCGGGGTAAATTCTGCAAAAGTAGTAAATTGAATTTTCAGTAGAATTTCTCCGAATTTTCCCTCATAGTATTGCTGGTTTTCATCCTTTTTTCTTTTCAGGTTCATTTAATTAAATTTTCAATTTATTTATTACATCAAGCATAATATAACTATTAGCATTCACCCTGTCTAGTCTCAATCCTGATGTACCGACATTATTTTGCATTTATGAGAGGTTAATCTCACATATGTAAATTTATCTGGTTTATCTTTTATCTAAATTTCTATCTCGGATGCGAGGTAGTGATTATATTATCCTTATCTTTAATTAAATTGAAACGCAATTGCGCTCAGTTTTTGTTTATGTGCCAAGGGTCTAAGTAAAAGTAATATTACTTACTTATTTTGAGTCATAAGACTCATTGTTAGAGGTAGAGATGGGGCGTGACAGCAATTTTCAGTCACGGTAGTGATCAGTGACCGTTCCCCAAAAATCACGGTCTAAAAAACCCGTGACTCAGTCACGTCCGTGATTTTGATTTTTTCAACTACTGGATATATTTAAATGCTCCTAAGTGTTATCGCCGTTTTCGTTTACCGATGGGTGATTCGTAGTACACATGTCGACAATCCTTTAATAAAAAAGCGGAGTACATAAAGCATTAACAAAGAGGAGCTGTTTTTTTCGCTTCACGTCGGCATGCTTTGATCAGCCAGCGGCCGGCACCTGCGGCAAATAGTAAATAGTCTCAAAATAAATGTAAATAAACATAAACCATTAAAATTAAAATTATTTTTATTTCCTGTAGAACGCTTTGTAATGCATTTATTTTTATATTACCTTTGAAATACAATAATACATGTTACTTTGTTTTTTTTTAAACTTAATAAAATTTTGGCAAATATTTTTTAACCACAAGTGTCTGGCTGGACCGTGAACCCTGACTTGATCGTTGGAAAAGTCTACAGAATAAAGATATATTTATTCTGTAAACTGTGTCGTTGGTATATCTAAAAAGAACGTTTCCAGAACGGAACTAACGCATAGCAGCAGTCGAATGTTGTCGAATTAGCGGCAGCGTTTAAATATATCGACACGGTCACGCCGCGCCTCTGTAGTTAGCCAGTTCGCAGTCGCGATTATCACTTACGCCAAGTCCTAGGTGAGCGATTTACAGGCGACGCGAACGCGAAGCGCTGGCGATGCCGTACGAAAAGTTAATATAGTCGCACGGCATCGCCACTGATTCGCGTTCGCGTTCGCTGCAAATCGCTCACGTAGGACCGGGCGTTACAGATTCCTTAGTGTACGAACGGGGAGAACCGTGATTTCTAATAAGTTGTCACGGTGACCAACCGTTCCGAGTTCAGGCGCCGTGATAAATCACGGTACGTGAAATCACGATCCATCTCTAGTTAGAGGTTGTACCTCTATTTCTCAATTTATTATCGAATTTAAAGTTACCTTTTCATAATTCTTTTTAATTTTTTCACATTAATTTTAATTTTTATTATTAAGTCAATTTATTCATCTCAAATAATTTCATAAATCATATTTGTATTCTCATTTAATTATATAATTAATATACTCATTGTTTCAGAAGTTGCCTCTTTAATTTGTCGCCAGATAGAGGTCTGTGAGACATTGCAGATTGTGAGGGCAAATTTCTGATATATTTATATTTATTTATATTTAAGTATTCATATTCAGTTCGCATTGTCTCTAGGAACTCTGGCGCCCACAAAAAAATTACTGTTAATAAGTGAAACAACCCACTCCTGAGAATATCCATAAACAAAAAGAAAAACACCATTTGCTAAAGAAATTTCTTACGGTTATGAAAAGTAGTATACAGTTGGCGGACAACTAGTATTGCGCTACAAAACTAATCAAAGTACCAAATAATGTAATTACGTAGATTCCTATTTGTTTTTGATGTGTAAACATCTTACGCGGCCGTATGAGGATAAATCTCGGGTAAATGGACGCATGTATGAAACCCGGATGTGACATCATAACCATGCGCAGTCTACTTCAGCGCTTCCTTGTAAAACGACTAGCGGATAAAGACAGCTTGCAAAATACATTCCCGACTTGTCGAAGGCATCGGGTGTTTTCGTTAGATTGTGTTCCTATTTTACCTATGTCTTTACGATGCAATGAATTGCTTACAAGTGCTCTGGTGGTTCAGTAGTTAAGATGCTAGACTTCTGGTTCGGCGATCCGGGTTTGATTCCCGATAGTGTATCTTTTACTTTCTTGAGGTTATATTTGTAAAAAGTTTTTTTCTTGATTTTGGGCATGCCTTGGATTAGTTTTGGTTAGTTTTTGTTCGTTGCGCCCCTATAGCGAGCGGAGGGCTATGCGTGGAGTATAATATTAGACATTCTAATGCAAGCGATACAAATGTAAACATTAAACAACGCACGTCAGGCGGTATCTGTGACGGGAATGTGTTTTGCAGGCTGTTTGTAGCCGTTAGTGTAAAACGTGTTGTAACGCCAAAATATAGGCAACCAATTACAAATAAGTGATTGCCTATATTCAGACGTCATGCGGCCTAAGGTGGCATTAGATTTTCATGTCGATGATGTCGATATAGAATATGTTTACAGATCAGTGTCTCGAGTGCTCGTAGACTCGCTCAATTTTTTTTAAGCATTGCACGATACCAGATTTTGCACTATTCCTTGTAGGGTACAGTGCTTACATTCGCTAGCGTCTTCAGACAGCCGTCCGTTTTGAACTTTTCTGGTGATCTTTGGCGACCTTGGCCGAACGTCGGCAATAATTAAGTTATTTCGCAAGGTCCTCTGCTCGCTTCGGGCGCAACCAAATAACACTAACCCAAGGCATACCCAAAATCAAGAAAAAAAACGTTTTGCAAACATAACTTAAAAAAAATTAAAAACATAGCTTGGCACTGACGGGGATCGAACCAGCAACCTTCGCACCACTATCTAACCACTGACCTACCAGACCGTTGGAAGCAATTCAGTGTACCGCGAATACATGGGTAATTCTGCCGATTCGGCCAACGTCGGATAACATCGCGGAATCGAACAGAAAAGTTCAAATCGGATCGCTGTCGGAAGACGCTACTCTTACATTCGTGTACCTACTATTAGGTAATTCTTTCAACATGAAGTATTGGCCTGCAAACCGTCTTATACGCCATATTAAGTTACACGTATAGGCTATCTAATTTCTAATGAAAGCTGTACCATTTTCTGAACATTCAATAAAAGACGAGATAATTTTGCATTTTTTGAATGCAAAACGTGGAAACTATTTTCGTTTATTTGAACGTGTCACGTGGAAAGTAGCTTTTCTAAAATACATGTGACACGGTCTAAGAAATTACCACACCAGACGATAACCGAGTAGTTGAGGCAGCGTCTGCGGTCAGCAGCTCTGATGACAAATTGCTTAAACTCAGCTGATGCTAATTTCTTTCAGCGGGAATATTTTACGCTGACTTTGGTTAACGTATGTTTAAACACGCGCAGAGACAGAAGTGCGTGCCAAATCAGAGGCAAACAGGCAAACCACGCATGCTTGTATATAATATATGGTAAATAGTCACCAGTGTTGCCAACGAAAATTTCCGTGTTTTCACGGATTTTTGAAACTAGGACACGGACACGAATTTTATTGGGTACGTGCAATGAAAACACCGATTTTTTTCCAATTAATTTTGCGTTATTGTATGTATGTGTCATATGTCCTTTTCAATATAATTCGCTTAATTTTAATCTATATTTTATTTCGATTAATTTTTGGTGCAGTCGAAATAATAATATTGTTTTTGCCAATCATCAAGCCCTTTATTGCGCCCAGTATTGAGCATAGGACTCCCTAACTCTCCTCCAGTTCTCTCTATTTTGTGCTGTTCTCGTCCATCCAAATCCTGCCATTCGTTTTATGTCGTCATACCATCGCATAATTAGTCTTCCTCTTCCTCTCTTTCCTTCCCATGGTCTCCAACGTATTATTCGGCTATACCATATGTCGCCTGTAAAACGTGTCCTGCAAAATTATTACACTCCAGGCTTGTGACTCTCTCTACTATATCTACGACCTTTGTTCTCTGTCTAATCCATTCGTTTCTATTTCTGTCTCTTGGTCTTACGCCTATCATAACTCTTTCCATGACTCTTTGTGATGTCCTCAATTTACCACCATTGTCTTTGTGAGAGTCCAGGTCTCTGCTCCATATGTTATCACCGGTACTACACACTCTTCAAATATTCTTGTTCTAAGGTATTGTGGTATCCTTCTATCCTTAAGTATATTTGCCAAATGCTGCCCATCCTAGTCTCCTTCTCCTTTCAATCTCTATCTCCTTGTTACCCTTTCCTATCTCTATTTGCTGTCCCAGATTCTTGAACATTTTCCAATATATGCTCGTTGACTGTTATTTGTACTTGGTCTTGGCTCCCTATCTTTGTTTTTGTTTTATTAATTTTTTGACCGATTTTTGAAGATTCTTTTGTCTAGTTCGGAAAGCATTCTTTCAAGATCCATTGTGTTGTCGGCGAATAGAAGAATATCGTCTGCAAATCTTAAGTGTGATATTTTGGCTCCACTTATGTT